>VWZI01016182.1:16543-38120 GCA_013396835.1 Psilopogon haemacephalus | reverse complement strand
GGCTGGGGCTCCTCACAGCCACGGCGGGAGACGACGGCGGAGGAGGAGGAGAGCGAGGAGGGCGGAAAAGGAACACTAAGGGCTGCTGATCCCTGCTTAAATACCCTACGGGGGCACGTGAAACTGACCAACAGGTGCTCAGCATTCCCTAGCCGACCAATTGATTCAAAACTCCACGCATACGTGCAGCCCGAGGTCCCCCCTGGCTCTCGGGGCCACGTGGGGTGTCCCCCGCCCCTCAACCTTTACCGGACCTTGGACGGTAGGGGGAGGAGAGAGCCCAGGGGTTGGATCAATTCTAGGGTGCTTATCATCCCGTACCGGGACAGGTATCTATATGAGCTGCTGTGTGAAGACCAGGCTGCAGAGCTGGCGGTACAGAGTGTTCGTCACTCACCTATTCTTCAGCACTGTGTTTTGTGGAGGAGTCTGATCCAATGGCTCTGCCCTGAAAATATGTGAAATAAACTCCTCTGCAACTGCTGTTAGCGCAAGTAAAACTGCTTGGGTTAAAGTCTGGTTTTGTCAGTTCTGTCGTGGTAGTGAGGTGAGGTGTGAGCTTCCTGACCCTGTTAAAACTAATTTACACAGCCCAAAATACGCTAGGTGGTGTTTGAGCAGTTAATATTGTAAATGTATATGCCCACAGACATCTGAGATCCATGGACATATACATTTATAATGTAATATTTCCACTACTGCCCAATTTTGATGTAATTGTAGCACTGCAATGCTTTTGAACTGAACTGATTTTTATCCTTCGACCTTTTGCACTGGCTGTGGCTGGTTTTCATTGTATCTCAACTCTATCTGGGAAGCAGGCAAACTTCTATCCAAACAATAGGTGCTCAGACGATGCCAATTAGGTGCCAATAGCGATGTTGTGATAATGAGCTGGTTACTGATGTCTTCCTAAATGTCAGAATGTGGGTGGGTTTTTTGGTTTTTTTTTTGTTGTTGTTCATTTGTTTGGGTTTTGTTTTGTTTTCTGTTTTCTCTTCCTTGGTTTTTCACCTGTTTTAAAAGCACCTATATGATTTCTCAGGCCGTGTGTTTGGCCATGGTTGTAAGTGGCCTTTTCAGGTGGAAGGCAACTGAACAGTAAAATAGCAACCCATTGTTTATGTCCAAAATTACTGTCTCACATGCACCCATGTGAACATTTCTCTTATTTGGTGTTGGAGTTTCTCCTGTTGCAGGATTCATAAGAGCTACTTGTTACAGCTACTCTAACAGTTTAGGGCAACACTAGGTTCCATCCCATTAAGTCCTGTTGTTTGGTTTGATGTGTTGGTTTTTTTATTATTATTTTGCTGGGTTCTGGTTAGGTCTTTTATTTGGTTGGGATTTTTTTTCTTATTAAAACAGAAGGCGAAATTAGTCACTTGCCTATACTAATTGCACCTTGATGGCTTTGGCATAACTTAAGAATCCTTGAGTACTGCCTTGATTTGCAGAGCTACAGGACACATGCAGTCAACACTAACTTGTTTTAAAAGCATTAGTTACAAAAGTCAACTCCAAGAGCTTACTGCTTACAGGCCAAGATGGTGTTTGACATGTGGCTGCCATTAAAATAGTGGTGCTTTTTTCCTGGAGTAATTGTTTGAATTTTTTTTAAATTTATTATTATTAGGAATTAATAATTTTGGGAAGTTTTTAACCACCAACTTTGTCAATGTGTTATTTCCCTTTGTGCTTGCTTTAGGCAGAGTAATGCAGGTGCAGGCTTCCCTGGTGTATTGGAATGCAGTCCAGAAAGAAGTCAGGGACATTGTTGACCTTCCTCTTCCCCATCTTTTCCATGTGAAATTACTTCCTTGTGCTACAGAACTAGGAGTGAGCTCTGCGAGTCAGCAATAAAGTAATCTACTGGTCCCTGGGCTAGGCTGCTAGCGTGGCATGATAGGGGCCAAATTTGGCCCTAGGTTAAGTTTCCAAAACGCTATCTTCAGGTTGCCTTGGTTGATGGCTTCTCCACAGGCTATCAAGCTCAGACAGCCATTTCAAGCTTAGCATAGGTGGAGAAGCGTAGTTCTGTTCTGGTTGTCTGTCTTCCTTCCCTGCATTGCACAAGGCTATGTGATGGGCTGCCACATTTGGTTCTGGAGACACTGAAGCCCTCACTGTCTGAGGGATCACTGCATACTTGCCTGCTGTGGACTAGAAGGTAGTATCTAAAAGATCTAAGTTTGAAAAGTAAGGGCCTTAATTGTTGGTCCAGGTTCATCTCCTGCCATCCAATCCTCAGTTCTTTTCCAAAGTCTTTCCTTTCCTAATTAGGAGTCTACCAACATCAATAAGACTAGAAGCCACAGGGTGAGGCATGTTTTGTGTGAGCCCATGACATGGGCTCCTAATGTTAAGTCCTTAATATACTGATAGTCACAGTAATAGCAGAAACAATGCCTACTTTTTTTCAATGCTAACCTAACCGTATTGTTTGAAAAGTGGTGAAGCAGAAACAAGTTGGACAATGATCTCCCTCACCCAAATTACTTAAAATAATGCTTTAATGGATTTGTCATGTGTTAAGAACTGTCTTTTTTTTCTGAATCACTTTTTCAAGTTCTAAAACATTAAGTGGCACTTACTGAAGGAAATGTAAGTTTTATAGCATCCTGACAGTTGTTTTTCTCATACTTGTTCCTGTGAGCCTGGCTTAGCCAGGCCAGCATTAATCTGCTTTTTGTCTAGTTTTTGTGCTCCCTTATGGGACTAGTTTTCAGCAGAAAGGGACTGAGTTTTGTTCTGTGCCTGTGTGTGACTCATGGCAAAGGAGTTCTGCAAAGAACAATCTAACAGTCATTTTTCTTTTTGTATTGTGTGGTCATCCTTAAAGAGCACGTGACTTGGCCCCAGAAGATCACCAAATCATCCTCTACCTATCACTGCAGCTGGCTCTTGTCAGACAGGTATGTGCAATAATTGGCAACCACTGAGTCATGAAAGGGTATGAGAGTGACAGTCCAATTGAACAAGACGCAGTCTTGCTAAATGTGGTCCTGTCCTTCCTACATTGTAATTGACAGTAAGCAATCAGAATATTCATTGTAATACATGTTTTTATCAATATTTTTAAAGTTAGTAATTCTACAGCACATATAATGGCCTACCTTGGAGTGTGCATTGAGCTCTAACTCCTGAGCAGTGCTATTCCCACTTGGATCAACTTTGTCTGTGTGGGGCAAGTGAGGTATTTATTCCTGTTCCCTGGATGTCATGCTGTGGCAGGCTGCAGGCTGCTCCAAAGACTCTTGTTACTGCCTGGTTCTGTATTGCACCAGGCTGCACTCTCTCTGCACTGAGTGTTGGTTTATTCCATACTTGGGCACATTTGGCATTAAGTTTTGATGGGTGCTGGAGCTCTGCAGTGAGTGGGATTAGCTGGCATATGAATGCTGCTGAAGGTGTTAACTCCTAAAAATTAAGATGATCAGAAAATACACTGCACTGCTTTTCAGGAAAAAAAAACCACAAAACAACCAAAACCCACATTTGGGCTGTGCTTTAGTTTTCTGTCCCTTCTGTTTAAAAGCCAAATTCTTTATTGGAAATACCCCTATTTTTTAAAATACTTCTCTAGCTAGATCTGAAATTTCATCGTCATAGTTTCCTTCTTTGGCAGGCTTTCTGCTTCCTGCAGTTTGCTCTCCTTGCTCTGCATTAGAGAGTCAAACAGTTGGATCCTCTATACTTTCCTGAGCTAAGCAGAGGAGCTGTGTTTTCATTAGGTTAAACTAATTGTTCCGAGGGAGCATGCTCTCGCTAATGTCGCTTTTGTAACCCTTTCATAATGAGAGCAGTGTGTTGCAAAGAGGCCTGCAATAAGAAAGAATAGTTAAAATGGCTTATTTAGCTTTCTGATCTGTGTAGTGGCTGCTTTATGATGCAGTTTGCTCAGGGTCTGTCATTAATAAAATATCCAGCTCACCTTCTTTATGTCACAGCTTTTGCCTCCTGGGGAGATTGTCCAGTCTGCTGCCACTTCGGCTTCTTGCCATGAGTGAAACCATTACAACTTTTCTGTTTCTATCATTAAAAACAAAATCAATATTATTACAATCATTGGTTCTTTGCTGTTTTTACTGTTATTGGTCCACTGCATTTTAACTCATTACTGTGTTTTTCTCCAGTTACAGCCTTTCTTTACAGTGTATTTCTGTACATCATCTCCCTTACATACTGTTCATTCCATTTAGTCTTTTGTCCTTGTGTTCACATCCTCCTTTGTCTACATCACCTTTATATTTTCATCCTCAGTGTTCTACCAGTTGCCCCTGCTACCACAGATGTGTGATGTAATTGTGTTTTGTAGTGTCAGCTTGACCCTTACCATGCTGCTCCTGCTCTTCTCCATCTAGTGAGATATAAATCTTTAATGCATGCTTGGAGAGAGGGTTGATACCTGAGACATCTTCATTTTTAGACTGCTGTAAAACTTCCTACTCTCCTTTTGCCAGTTTGCTTAATGATAAGGATTTGGTAATGCATTTTTAATAGTCTTAATTATTTAAGATATCTAATATATTCTCTTTCTGATTAACTGAAAGATAAATGATACTTTTTTTTTTTTTTTTTGAGAGAGATTGCATTCACTCTTGAAGGTCACGGTTAGGGCTTTCAACAGGTAGTGCTACAGTACCAACAAGACAGGCTATTCCTACACAGTAGATTATAATATAATACCTGAATTTTATTCTCAACAAATAGGCCTTTTTGTTTCCATAGTCAAGGTCAGTAAATGAAGTAACTTTACCCAGCACTAAAAGTCTAGGTATCAGCTTGCACAGGTATGAGAGCATTTACGTGGAATGAAGCAAGAAGCAGATGATAGTAGAGTGCTTAGCAAAGTTAGAAGACATCTGCCTTGGAAGACATTTAAAATATTTCCAGTGGCACTTGTCTCTGTTAGCACTGGGAAAAGAAAAGGGGAAATGGAAAAACATAAGCTTCCCTCTGGCACACAATGAGGACATGACATGAAGAGGAATGGTTATGAAAGATTTTTGCAGAGTTTGCAGTTGACAAGCACCAGCAAACAAAATGAAAGATGATGATGATGTGTCTTGCACTTGTGTTTGTGTGTGTGGCTCTGTGTCTTATGGACTACTTGAGTTACTGGGAAGAGTCCAGTGACTCTTGGAAGGCTTGGTCAGCCCCACAGAATTTTGGGGTGGATTTTCCATCAGAATACAGAGTAGAATACCCTTTTCTGCAAGGAAGGTCTTAATCTGTTTTCCCCACAACACTAGAGTGGCACAAGGGCAAACTCAATATTTACTGTGGTGGTTATCTCCACCTGCAGTGGCTGGCAGCCGGCTGAGCCAGTCAACAAATGTGACTTGTAACTCCCAGCTCCCAGCAGCTGCTTCAGCTGCTTCTGTTGTTTCTGTGGTAACAGCAGTTGGATCAGCAAAACCAGGGTAGAGTGAACATTTTAAAGCTCACGGATTTTAATGCCTTGCCTTGTTTTTAGCAGGCCAGTTTCTATGGAAATGACTCTAAAGAGTCAGCACTCTTGGTAATGTCAAGTGCCAGCTCCCTTCTCGTTTTGGATGATGGTGGTGTTTTTGACCTTTAATGCCATGTTTGTATCATTTTAATACCTGATTTTATTTTACCTTTCTTTGCATGAAAATAGGAAGGAAAAGACAGCTAGGGGCCAGCAGCTGAGAATTTAGAGGTCTCACCAATTTCATCTGTGGGCTGCCAGCAGATGAGTGGCAAGAGGAAAAAAAACTTCTGCTGCCTTCCAGAGTGTCTGGATGTAAAAAATCATAAGACAAACATCAGTTAAGACATCAGAGAAAATATTTCTGCTCTTGTCTCCACAGTTTTTATTTTAGTTTCAAGAAGGTAACTGCTGACTTGTCTTTGCCTCCGAATGGGAGCTCTGTTTTAGTAGACATGGAGAGGTTCTGCTTTTAGCAACTGCTGGATGTGACCAGCTACCCCCTCCTCTGCTGAGCTGCTACATGCTGTTTTTCTATCTAGATCCTGGCCTAGATTTTTCTGGTGATCAAAACCAGCTTGTAGTAAGAATTAAATAATAACTTACAGATAAGTCCATGCCTGCTTTCCTGAACTAGTGGCTAGTAGCAAGTTTGTTTTCAGTGGAAGCTTTTGCCAATCATAAAAGCTTTCTCCTTTCTGCAATCCCTATGCTGTAGAAAGAGATGGAAAGGATAGTTTTAGTTGTTCATTAACTGTAGCTCACAACTGATACCATATTATAAGGCCTGAAAACTCCTCTTCTGAGATCCTATTTAATTTGCCATTATAAATATGCCAATGCATTCTACTGTTGCAAATTATTGTTAAGACTCCTACTGTTTTAATTTTTATACCTACAGTTGTAACACCTTAGCATTGTTTCTAAGGAAGCATATAGCATTATTGAAATAAATCTTATATAATGAGGCAACCTAAACTATTAATATTTCAGTATTACTTTGGTAGTGCTGCAAGATGTTATTTCTGGTTTACTGCAGTATCTTTGCTTTCTAATCAGTGTGATCTGAATATACCTATGTACCATACAGAACATGTGTGGTGTATTTATTACCAGAAGGATGACCTAGAGAAGGGTAGCATCTTTGAACTGCAGGTCCCACTCAGACTAGCAGTCAAACTGAAATAAGATTATGTTAAAGAACAGCGCTTGTAGGGAACTTAAGCTGGTATCCTACCTCTGATACAGCCCTTAAGTTTCAGGGTGCCATCTGGCCCGCCAGCTTCCATCTTTCTCATATTACATAGTTACTTAAATAAATAAACTGTGGCATCTGTCAATAGATGGCTGATCTCTGCCTGTCAAATAAAATTTGTGTTGACTGCTGCCAAATATCTTGCTTTTATTGTTCTAGAAATTTAGTTTGTACTTCATTGCATTTGGTCTGTTGCAGCTGGTTGTTTTGTAAAATACCCCCCATAAAGACCTGGTCTCTTCATGTTATTACTGGTTTTTTTTTCTTATCTCTATTTTGTCTACTGTTTCTGATTATGCAGCAGTGCTGTGTACTTACGGTATGAAGTACAAAGGAATCATTTTGGTCTCAAGTTGAACAATCAGATGTCAGGAAGACTTGATTAATTCAAAACCAGCCATTGCCTGTGGTAGATGGCCCTAGAGGGAAGCGCTGTGATGAGATGTGATCATTGCAAGCCCTATGCTACAGTGAAACAGGGGCAAGTTCTTTTAGATTGTGTCTATGTCAGCAGTATGTGAAGTGCCTGTTCAGCAGGCAGAGGTTTATAGGACTGGCCACAACTTACTTCTGTGCTGCTTTATTTTGTGTGCATTGCAACAGTTCCAGAGAATTATTTGATAGCTGTCCACTGCTAGGGGTATGAATTTGCAGTTGTGTTATCATTGGATATTTGCACATATAAAGCAAGGTCTCAGTGACTTAGTTTGCATGTTCATGTGCAAGGAAGGTCAAGTATCCTTACAATTTTTAAATCCCTCAGTCAAGACAGTAATTGTAAGTATTATCCTTTGCCTGATCTCTATTAGCAGACTAGGATAATTTTCTCAAATTCTTTTATGGAATCATGGAATAGTTGGATTTGGAAGAGACCTCTAGAGACTGCCGAGTTCAATCCCTGCTCAAAGTAGGGTCAGCTGGAACAGGTTACTCAAATCCCCTCCAGTTGGTTGGTTTACAGATTTTCTTTTTCTTCTAAGGAATTTGTTTTACCTCAAATATGTAATTTCTTTGTTTCCTTGTGCAGGCCTGAATTTAAAAAAGAGATGCTTTTAGTCTTGAGTGCAGGAGAAGTCTTTAACAAGTCAAATTTATAAAGCTCTAGTACAGCTACATGAAGAACTTTGTAGATGGACAGGTCAAGGCCCACCTCAGTCTCGTGCCTGTTGTATTAGTTCCAAGTTGCCTTGTCATTGCTAGTGTTTTCACGTTGTAAGAAAATGTGTCCTACTAAGCTGCTGGTAGGAGCACTGGTCATTTGAGTCAGTGTTGAGCGTTGCAGCAGGCTCTAATAACGTGTGGTTACAGTAGCTCCACTGACAAGAAGAAATTCATTAAAGCTGAATACTCAGTCATATATCCCAACCTTATATTCAACCTGATATATCCCAAGCCAGGACATTCAGCAGTTTTGAAGCTGTAGGCCAGATGCCAGTTTGGAATTATGTCTGTGGAGTAGTTGCACTGATCTCCAGACTTGCATGGAGTCACCAATAACAGAGTAGTTAAGTACTTTGGCTTGCATATGTACAGTGAGTGAATTGGACATTAAGTTGAAGTTGTCCCATGAACACCACACTCCCAGAAGTATACCTGGCATCTAGATAATCAGAAACCTCTATTTTAAGTGCAGGCAGTGTAGTTGTTGCTTTCCATATTTACATGAGATCTGTTGTCCTGAGTTATCTGTGGAGGCAGTGGGAATTTGACACTGGTAGTATGCCAAGGCAGAAAATGTCTGCAGAGCTTTGCTGGGTGAGAAGTTCTTGTAGTGGTAAAGAAGGAACTATGTTCTCAGTCTCTTAAGGAAAAGAGAGGAAAAGCACATATATATATAGTTTTGGGATTTTTTTCTCCTTACAGTTTTCCAGGGCCAAACACAAGTCTGGAATAATTTAAGTACTAAGAAGTCTCCTTTTGAATAGATAGCCTAAAATAGAGTAGTGGATCACAGAGTGCGTATGATATACTTACATTCATTATAGATTTTTTCTGCCAAGTGAGACTTGATTCTAATGACATGCTACTGCTGTGAGTGTCAGGACTCCAATTGCAGAGATACTTCTTTATCTGACAGCATTTTGAATCTTGACTCACTTATCCTTGAACATTCAAATATTTTTTATGGTTTTGATCCAAGTCATGAAAGGCTTTGTACAGCCATCAAAGAAACAAAATGCAGTAGAGATGTGTAATAATCTCCCTCAGATAAAAAGCTAGCCACCCATCCTAGAAACTGGAGTTGAGAATTTGGCCTCTGTAGTGGGTCTTTACATAGCACAGACGTACCATGACAAAGTAAGAGGTGGCTGGTTGGATCAGGTCTGCTGCTGCTGTTTATGAGCAGTGAATTAGCAATGCTGCTGACTTCTTTCCCTAGGACGTGTGGGGTTTTTTTTCAAGCAGTGCAGTCTGTTAATTTTGGCAAACTGTTCAGATAGCATAAAACTTTCTTGTAGGTGCCTAAGTAGAGTTTCTAATGAGATATACCTTTGAGATATAGTGTAGGGCTGAATTTAAAACATATTCTCTTTTTCTTTCTATCCCATCTCCCAGGTTTCTGATGCTATAGAACATCTTCAGGAAGCACTACAACTGTGCAAAGATGACATGAATTCACTTCACCTGCTGGCCCTCCTCTTCTCAGCTCAGAAGCACTATCAGCATGCACTGGATGTTATCAACATGGCTGTTGCTGAATACCCAGAAAGCTTTAGGTAAGAGTTATTGCATGATGCAATCCATAGTCAGGAATTATCTGCTCATTACCTCTGTTGTCATCATTTATACACAAGGAAGCTGTTAAATCAGACGTGCTACTTGTGTGTCACTGCTTTTGGACGTATTGTGAAGCTAAAGCATGTGAAGCTCAGGCTGTTCTTTTGATGTTCTGTCTCCCTAGTATTTTTTTCAAAAACTAACCCTTGTGTTTCTTTGCTTTTCCAGCATTTGTCCTTCTGTGTATGGTGCTGATAGCATTTCCCCCAATGTATCTCTCTGTACTTTTTCTGTTTGTCACTTTACCCATGGAGAGATGAGTGTGAGAGACAATTATGATGGTATCTGTCTGCATCACAAATAATTTTGTTTGGTAAATTTCCTGGTTAAAGATAAACAAATTCTTCATCTACTGGTCATTCTTTTGATGGTCATGTATGGCACATTTTGGTGCCATAGCACAGCTGGGGGAAAAAAATCAGTTGAAAAATGTGATAACATATAGCTGGAAGGATGGTTTGGATGCTTAAGAGCAGGTCTGAACCAGCAGACTTCTTGGAGCCAGACATTTCAACTGTTCTGTGTTTGACTTACCCTTCATCTATCCAAGGCAGAGAAATTTAATTCCTTGCGATTTACTGTCATGACCTTTCAAGACAATTTATTTGTTCTGTGCAAAAATTAAAGCTTGTATAATGCTTTCTGGTGGTTGCATGCTAGCTGAGTTTCTCAGCTGAACAGCAGAAAATATCATTGCATTGCTGGAAGACCAACTTCCATTCAGAAGTGCCTGCACTTAACTGCTGTTTTAATCTTATGCAGCACTGACTTTAGACAGCCTTCTGTATTGCTAGATGAGGGAAAGGCTGTCAATGCTGTATTCCTAAACTTTGGAAAAGCCTTTGATACTATTGCCCACAAAATTCTTCTAGACAAATTGGCTACTCCTGGCTTGGCTGAGCACACTGCCTCCTGGGTAAAGTGGTGGTCAATGAAATTAAATCCAGTTGGTAGCCAGTGACTAGCAGTGTTCCTCAGGGATCTGTGTTAGGAACACTTCTGTTTAACATCTTTATTGATGACCTTGATTCAGGCATAGAGAGTATTTGCAGATGGCACCAAGTTAGGTGTTGATTTGAATGAGGGTAGAGAGGCTCTTCAGAGGGACTTGGATAGGCTAGATCCATGGGCCAGCATTCATGGGATGAGTTCCAACAAGGCCAAATGTTAGGTCCTGCACTTGGGTCACAACAACCCCAGGCAACAACGCTACAGGCTTGGGGCAGCGTGGCTGGAGAGCTGCCTGGCAGAAAGGGATCTGGGGGTTGTAATAGGCAGGCAGCTGAATATGAGCCAGCAGTGTGCCCAGGCAGCCAAGAAGCCGAAAGGCATCCTGGCCTGTATTAGAAATGCTGTGTCCAGCAGGAGTAAGGAGGTGATTGTCCCCTTGTACTCAAGCTTTGGTGAGGCCACACCTCGAGTATTGTGTTCAGTTCTGGGCACCACAATACAAGAGAGATGTGAAGGTGCTGGAGAGGGTCCAGAGGAGGGTGGCGAAGCTGGTGAAGAGCCTGGAGAATAAATCTTATGAAGAGTGACTGAGGGAGCTGGGGATGGTTAGTTTGAAAAAGAGGAGGCTGAGAGGAGACCTCATTGCCATCTAGAGCTACCTGAAGGGATGTTGTGGAGAGACTGCTGCTGGTCTCTTCTCACAGGTAGTTGGAATGGCCTCAAGCTGAGGCTGGGTAGGTTTGGATTGGATGTTAGCAAAAAGTTTTTCATGGAGAGAGTGGTCAGGCACTGGAATGAGCTGCCCAGGGAGGTGGTTGAGTCATGGACCCTGGATGTGTTTAAGGGTTACTTGGATGTGGTTCCTAAGGATATGGTTTAAGGTGAATTTTGTAGAGTAGGGTTATGGGTTGGATTTGATGATCCTGAGGGTCTTCTAGATCCTGAATGTTTCTGTGATTCTGTGTGTGATTTGGAGTAGGGGAGAAGCCTCCACAGTTGGCGTCAAGGAAGTGAGCAGAATGGTGTCTGAACCAGAGTAAAGGAGGGTCACAAATGTGATTTAGGCTATCTAAATGTGAGCTTGAATGTTTTAGGAAGTCTTGGAACTATGGTTCTATATCAGCATAGAATGGGTTTAATTGTAAGTTGCATAGCCCTTCTGCCTGAATTTTGAGATAATTCTCTGTGTGAGGAGCTAAAACAGTCAGTGCATATCTTTGAAGACAAGTGAAAATTAGTGATAGAAATGCTCTTAAAATTATGCCATCTCCTCAGAGTGTGAACATGGGTAGCTTGGACAAAGAAATACTCCATATGTTGATAAATTGTGTTCTGAGGTTTGAAAATAATAGGCATAACAAAAAAACAGTATGTCACATGAAGGTCAAATGTTCACTGAGGACCACAAACATGCAAAGACAGAGGTGATAGAGAAAGAACTGGTTGTTTATGTAAGGAACAGAGCATTTGTCATGTCAGATCAAGCAGCTGGTCCATCAAGCCTTGGATCTTTTTCTGCAGCACTTAATGATAAGTTGTGTTTCAGGAACAAAGTGGATTGGGAGCTCCTGGATGAGTTCCTACATGCTGTCTGGTAATTTGATTTCCCCAAAGTAGGAAAGAGTATTATCTTCTATCTGTTTGTTAGTGCTGTTCTTCATATGTGGAAATACCTTGCAAAGAATATCATCAGAATGAGTTGTTTCTGACAGAAACAATTAATATTGGTACTGAAACCCACAGGATCCTATTTGCTCCTAGACTTGCTACAGTGTATAAGCTCTTGGAAGAAAGCCTTTTTGTTCCCTGCATGCACTGTAGTGCATAACACAGTTGTCAGTGAGACTCATTCATAGCTATAAATGGATGTAGAAGTGTAGGGACTGGCTTCTTTCCTCTGATGCTATGACTAGCCTGTCTTGGGTGTAAGTCTTTCTCTAAACCAGATAGCAAATAACAAAATTTTTAAAAGCATTTCTGAGGAAAGTGAATAGGAATCCAATGAGAGGCAAAAGCAAGAAGAATAACAGAATACTTCTATAGTTTGTACCAAATATGAAACTGTTCCAGACAGCACAGTTTATGCCAGGAGGGCTTTACTGCTTGGTAAAACCTCTTTGAAGGGAGAATCACAGAATGTTAGGGATTGGAAGTGACCCCAAAAGATTATCCTGTCCAACCCCCCTGCCAGAGCAGGATCACCTAAATGTGACCCTAATGTCACACAGGAATGCATCCAGGCAAGTTTTGAATGCCTTCAGAGGAGACTCTACAACCTCTCCAGGCAGTCTGTTCCAGTGTTTTGGTATCCTCATAGTGGAAAAGGTTTTCCTTCTATTTATATGGAACCTCCTATGCTCCTTCTTGCAATGGTTGCCTCTTGTCCTATGATTGGACTTGACTGAGAAGAGCCTGGCTCCATCCTCCTGACACTTGTCTTTCACATATTTATAGATACTGTTGTTATTGCCTTATAGAAATCTATGATAAATTTTACTACTTCATAGGATGACTACAGGCTACTTCATGAACGTAGTATGGGCAAGATCATCTGTGTAATTGATTTGAAAGATGTATTTATAAGTTATTGATTATTTTTCCCAGTTCTCATTAATATGAACCAAGCAACCGTGTAATGTGGTGTCTGGGACCTCCCTCCTTAATGACAGCTCTCTTTGGAAGCACATTTTGATTGCATGTATCAAGAAAAGATGATGAAACCTGCATTAAGGGACCTTGGGGCTCTGTAGATGACCAAAAAAGTAACCCTTACATGGATTTATACCCTAAACAAAAGAAGAAATAACACAAGATCATTAAGCTCTTAGCTGGCCCAAATTTCGGACATGCCATGCTCTTTTGATGGTTGCTGACACATCACGTCCTGAGGCATGAATTGTGTCTAGAAGTGAGGTTTTTTGAAATGTTTAAACATAAACATTTATTTCACTTTTCAGTAGTTGTTGTGGTGCATGGGGAGAAGGGATACAGAAGGATACAGTGAGAGACGAACTAGAATGTTTTGGATTGAGCTGCTGGAGAAGATTGATGAAGAACAGCTAGATATCCAAATGCAAAAATTGCTCAGAAAAATTAACTTGGGAAGATCATTTATGCCTTAAAGTTGATATGCGGTAACAAATGCATTATATTAAAGTCAGTGAGTGACTGAATTTGAGCACTTTCATATACTGTAAAGTAGTGACAGAGGAAAACTGGATAGAGGAAGGAGAGCTAGCTGTGTAGGATGTATTGCAAGATGGAATGAACCAGAATAAATAGGCAGCTTTGCCATGAGTATAAAAAAAAATAGAAGTATGAACCACCTTCACTTGGGAGGCATCTTTTGAAAAATTGCTGACTCCTATGAATGCAGCTGTCCAGGATAAGCTCATCCTGACAATGTTGATATGCTTTTAAAAGAAGTTAACGAATGCAGTACCAACATTCGGGCTTGCTGTTTCTTTCAAAGCACTAATTCCAGTACATTTGGGAGAGAAGGTTCCTGGCAGCATCACAGAAATATCCAAGTTGGAAAAGCCCCTCAGAATCACCAAGTCCAACCTATAACCCTACTCTACAGGATTCACCTTAAACCATATCCTTAAGCACCACATCCAAACGATCCTTAAAAACATCCAGGGTGGGTGACTCCACCACCTCTCTGGGCAGCTCATTCCAGTGCCTGACCACTCTCTCTGTGAAAGACAGCAATGAGGTCTCCTCTCAGCCTCCTCTTCCTCAAGCTAACCATCCCCAGCTCTCTCAGTCACTCTTCATAAGATTTATTCTCTAGGCCCTTCACCAGCTTCGCCACCCTCCTCTGGACCCTCTCCAGCACCTCCACATCTCTCTTGTATTGTGGTGCCCAGAACTGAACACAGTACTCGAGGTGTGGCCTCACCAAAGCTGAGTACAAGGGGACAATCACTTGCCTACTCCTGCTGGACACAGCATTTCTAATACAGGCCAGGATGCCTTTCGGCTTCTTGGCTGCCTGGGCACACTGCTGGCTCATATTCAGCTGCCTGCCTATTACAACCCCCAGATCCCTTTCTGCCAGGCAGCTCTCCAGCCACGCTGCCCCAAGCCTGTAGCGTTGTTGCCTGGGGTTGTTGTGACCCAAGTGCAGGACCTAACATTTGGCCTTGTTGGAATTCATCCCATGAATGCTGGCCCATGGATCTAGCCTATCCAAGTCCCTCTGAAGAGCCTCTCTACCCTCATTCAAATCAATACCTAACTTGGTGCCATCTGCAAACTTACTACTGACACTCTCTATGCCTGAATCAAGGTCATCAATAAAGATGTTAAACAGAAGTGTTCTTAACACAGATCCCTGAGGAACACCACTAGTGCCCAGCCAGCTACTGGATTTAACTCCATTGAGCACCACTGTCTGGGCCCTTGTGTCCAGCCAGTGTTTTACCCAGGAGGCAGTGTGCTCAGCCAAGCCATGAGTAGCCAATTTGTCTAGAAGAATTCTGTGGGCAATAGTATCAAAGGCTTTTCCAAAGTTTAGGAATGCAGCATTGACAGCCTTTCCCTCATCCCGTAGCCAGCTGATCTTGTCATAGAAGGAGATCAGGTTGGTTAGGCAGGACCTGACTCTCATAAACCCATGCTGAATGGGCCTAATCCCCCTGGTTGTTGTCTATATGACATATGATGGGATTTGAGACATCCTGCTCCATGACCTTCTCTGGCACTGACATCAGACTGACAGGTCTATACTTTCCTGGATCTGCCCTTCTTGTAGATAGTCTTTACATTTTCTACCCTCAAGGTCAATGATATTGCTCTTATGCCTTTCTTAAGATGCATTCCTTTAATTTCAAGGCCATGCTTTTGGGCAGTGTTCTGCCTGGGACTGGCTGTGATTACCTCCCCAGGCTTTTCTCAGCGTTAAGTCTTATACCTGGAAGAAATAATGTTGGTAAGCACCCCTTTTGTCCTCCACATGATCTTCTTAAAATAATGCATTTTTTGTTTAGGAAGAAAGTATTTCCTTTTTTAAAGCCTGTATTCACACCTCACAATGTTATTCCACAGATAAATTCTCAAAGAAGGTGGTTTGGTGTTCTGAAGCAACCTACTTCTCACTTTTATTCTTTCCAGATATTCGGTATCACTAAAGTAATTCCAGTAAATGTAGTGCAAAAACATTTCAGAAGGCTAAGACGTATTAAATGTGTATCTTGGAGACCATCTGTAGTGGGTTTGCAGTGACACCTGCCCCCCCACCTTTTAAAACCCTGGCTAAAACTCAGGAAAACACACTGGAAGATAATAAATGAAGCTTTATATTTACAGCAATGCAAATATACAAGCAAATATTTACAAGATACAACAGATATTTACAGAAATATACAGTAAAAAAGAAATACAGACACCATACCCCTCCTGGAGACCAAAATCCCCAAGAGAGGGAAACCAAACCCCCCCTACCACCTTTCCCTCCTTCCCCCAGCTTTATCTCACCACTTGATGATGCTGCAGATAAGCTGAAGATCGGTCAGAAAGATTAGTGGCAGGAAGGAATGAATGGTTTTAGTGATTTTACTCTGAATTAGTTCAAAGGCAGAGAGACAAAGGAAAGAAGCTGATGAAGCCTGCACGGAGCCAGAGCCGACTGACTGCACAAGCACACTGGCTTATCTGGATGTTTTGGGAACATTCTCAAAACAATCTTCTTTCTTCTCTCTCAGTGAAACTGGGTGAAGTGACACAGTATGTTTAATTTCTCACTCAAATTCTCCAATTAGCTCAAACCAACACACCATCAATGGAAAAGAACTAAGTTTTGTGAGGGGAATTGTCTATGTTGTCTCGGTGGTGTTTCAGCAGAAGGTTTTATTCCGCTACGGCCACCCCTCAAAATGCAAAGTTCTCTCCTAGATTAGAAGTGGTTTACTGATAGCATATGTCCTTGACTTCATCACCACTACATTCGTTCATTAAGGATGCGTGAAGTAATCATCTTGCAAGATTTATTCGTCATAGTCTGATGCAGAGTTATTGTGGGAAGCTATTTTATAGTATGTAACAATGTCATTTACTAGATGTTCCCACTTTCTGCTAAAAGTTCCGATGTATAATCAGTCTCTCTGTGCATGGTTGAACTGGCACTTCCAGGTAGAATTCTTTTTCTATCACTTGTCAAGCTGTTTCTTGTATGTTGAAAATAAACAGCTCATGCCTTCTTTGAGCAATATCTTTATGGGCCCTAGTGATGTACTGCAGTATTTGTTGACAGCCGTAAAGTAGAACTGTCTTCTTGCCTATGATCTTCCTGGGGAAGAAGTTAGTTGTCTCTCAGTTGATGGCTTGCAAACCTTTGTGTTATGCCTAGTCTGTACTACAATTTTTGTGTCAAGGTAGTTGTACCTCCTACCCACTTCACCTCATTCCCCAGGTAAATGGTTGTCCGTGCTGTAGAATGCTTTTAGCACTTTTCTCGCCAAAGTGGTGGTGACCTTACTCAACTTTAGAAATGTGACTTCAGAGAATCAGATAAGCCTGTCTTTATGATTTCAGTTCATCATTAGGCAAAAGACAAGGAAGCCTGGTATATTTTGTAAGTGGATAGGATAATTAAAAATACACTACAATTCTCAGAATATTGTTCTGTCTGAATTTCTCAAGGGTGTAAGATCTGAGGATCTATGGGGCTGGAACACTTCTTCTACCAGGACAAGCTGAGGAAGCTGGCAGTGTTTTATGGGGAGACCTAATAGCTGTCTTCCAGTACCTGAAGAGAGCCTACAGAAGGGTTGTAAAGAGACTGTTTACTAAGGCCTGTAGTGATAGGACATGGGGCAATGGTTTCAAACTAGAGAAGAGCAGATTTAGATTGGGTGTTAGGAACAGGTTCTTTGCCATGAGGGTGGTGGAACACTGGAACAGTTTGCCCAGGGAGGTAGTTGAGACCCTGTCCTTGGAGATATTCAAGGTCAGGCTCGATGGGGCTCTGGGCAGCTAGATCTAACGGAGGATGCCTCTGCTCACTGCAAGGACTTCGGACTAGTAGGTATTTGGAGGTCACTTCCAACCCAAACCATTCTATGATCTAAAACAGGGATAAATTAGTATTTTGGCTGTAGCATTTGACCATGCTAGACAGCTTTTATAAATAGGCTGTCCAAAACTCTTACAGGTGGGGCTTTTGTAAATTGACTTCTTGTAGTGGTGTGCTCACACTCTGGCTAGTGAGACTGACACACAAACACTTTTATCTCTGTATTGATGCCCTGGAAAATCATATAAAGTAATAAAAAATGGATGTGCTTGGGTAATATGGCAGTGCTGTGCTACAAGAAAACAAAAAACATTAGACTTCTGTGATTCACTTAAAAGAGATCTATTATGTGGAGTCTGAAGTGTTGAGATGGGTTTTTTGCTATAGTAACCATGAATTTTGCCTTTGTTGGTGTGTTATGATCTCCCACTGGTTTTATAAAATTAATCTAAAAACCCTTTGGTGATATATCACAATAATCAGAACTATACTCTGTGGAACTGGTAATGAAGTTAAGTATTTGTATGCCAAATATATGAAGGGAAAACTTTAAGCTAGGCTCCTGACTCTTACTAATGATAACACAAATACTTAAAGCTAGAAAAAAATCAGAAATAGAAATCTAAGGGATTTTTTTTCTGCTTTTGATTTATTTCTAGTAGCTGCCTTTTTCTGTTTTTCTTATTTTTTTTTCCCCCTGTATGATAAGGAAACAAGAATGAATTCTTCATTTACAGTATCTAAGGCTGAATTCCCATTTTGGTAGATTCAAACAGATGCATCCACCCTTCTCTAAGGATCATAGCCTTAAGACAAAAATTAAAAAGATAGACTCCTATCCAACATCTTAGTGTTGTAGCAACAAATATCCCCCTAGCTGGTTCACATCTGTTTGTGCTAGGAACTGATTTCTGCTAGTGTGCATGTCTTTAAAATTATGGGGATGGATTCAGTGGTACCTGGGGACAATTCCATTCCTCCATAGCACAGGGTTTCGAATATGAAAAAAAAAAGATGTCAAACAGCTTAGAGAGGAAACCTACTGTAAGAGTATGGGCAGGATCTCTTCCAAAATTAATATTGTTTTCCAATTTTGATATTTAGCAATCTCACCATGGACCATAATTTTTAATAATAATAGGTTCTTTGCACAGTCATGGAAAGTATTACACAGAGGGAAATAACCAAGGAACCTAGAACACTTAAGAAATAACTAGCAACAATATAACAAACATTAACTATTTAGGAAGGAGAACCTTGTGGCCCATATGCTGCTTGTCCTCGAGGGAGACCAAAGAGGCTCCTTTCTGCTAAGGCAGAAGGCACAATAGAATTCTGTTATAGAGAAGCTTATGAATATTTACTCACAAAAATATTATCTTTGGATTCCTGGAGCTAACTACAGTTTCCAGCCAGTACCTAGACACTTGAAGCAAGTTCTGTTGGTGTTTTGATAGCTGTTGAGAGGCTTCTAGATCTTCCCAGGCTCTAGCAGGGTGCTGGGAAAGAGGCAGATGATGTCTGACCTGATCCTGGTTCCACCTGGCAGAGAGGTTTGCAGAGATGTAGGCAGGATTTCTTGCAGATGTGCAGAGATGCACGATGTTGGTGGCACTTCTTGCCATGTCGTCAGACACTTAATGCCTTCTCCTGGTAAACCTGAACCACAGACAAGTTTCCAGGTAGTCAAACATCAAAGCTTTGCTGGTCTGAAGCACGAGGCAGAGCAGAACACGGTGAGACAGAGCAGCACAGAGCACTGCTTGCAACCTAGCTCCATATGTATTACTTCCCCAAGAGTAATGGCTCCTTTACCACAGAGATTCACCAATCATAATGGCACTTTGCCAAACTGGCCACAATAGGTGAAACCAAGGCTTGTTTACTCTTATTTGGGCAAGACACTAACAAGTGCATAAACACCTGTGAGTACCTGTTTATTATTTTAGGGGGACACATAATGGCCAAAGCCTTTGTTTCCCTCCCTCCATGAGCAGAAGGGTGGAGCAAGTCAGGACATGTTTTAGGCCTTTTGGCCTTCTATGACACATACTGCAGACATATTTTCTTCATATGGTATGGGAAAGTAGAACAGCTATGCAGTTTTGTTTTTTTTTTTTTTTCCTGCTTTCTACTAGCTGTGTAAATAGGTACTGCTTCCACTCATTTAAGACCTTTATAATGAGCAGCAGTACTTCTAGATACTGGTTTCAGCATTGGAGAGGTAACACAAGATCTGCAATGGCATAGGCTTCACTTCAGAAATTTAAGAACAAATTCCAAAATGCAAGAATAGCATGGCTGATTTAAGATGAGATAGTTGCCACTCACAGGTTCTGTACTTCAGAACAATTTTTTTTGTGTAAAATCAGGAAGTTCCATAAGAGAATGTTAGTAACTCCACATCAGAGACTTCAAAATCTAATGTCTGGATCCCTGCTCTGTTTATTGGGTCTACTGGCTTGTTTTTGGTATGATATTTGAGACTTAGCAACTACTGATAAGGCAGCAGAAAATAAACCTTGCAAATTGCTTTGTTGTAGTAATAACTGGCTACCTTACTTGTTGATCTTTGAAATTTGTGTTTCTTAGATGGTTCAGGCCTTAATTGAGTAAAATCTACTGTTCAACACAGCTGCTTTTTGAAACAGTAAAGCACCAATTTTATATTCCTTTACTTGCATTCATCTTACACAATTAAGTTCTTGCCTGTGCATTTTCACATGGATAGAGATATAGCAACTTTTTGATTCCTGCTTCAGTGCATTTTGTTTATCTCCCATAACAGTGACTTAGTCTTCCCAACGCACAATTTTCTCCCTGAGAAGTGCCATTTTCTTTTGAACAGCTGCAGGTTGTTCTTGATATTCAAAGGAAGTGTTAGGGAGACTTGATTGTCCTACTTGGAATGCCAGAATATACTGAAAATTAGCATGTGTGTGTTACCTGAGCAGCAGAGTCAGGTTGCTGGTAGGAATTCTGCAGGCTGGAGTTTAGCTATGGTATGTGTGGGTCATAAGGCCCCTACTGACCAGAAATCAAAAAGAGAACAAAGTGGGGAACATGGTCTCAGTGTGAGAAGCCCAGATCTAAAATTTCCCTTCCTGCTGCAGGGCTGTGTGCATATAGAGGGGGCTGCATAGGGTAGCAGAATATGTTATCAGCTTCAGATATCAATTCTGCTGGAAAAACATGTTTAGAACCTCCTTTACCTGAATTTCTTTAAGATTATTTCATTATATGAATGAAGGTTGTAACAAAACACCTTACTTGGCTACTTTTCATATCTGTACATCTAGGGATGGTAAAGGCTGTGGAAAGTCTGCTATTAGACATACAGATGTGATAATCTGAAGTTGTTAACTGACGCTTTCACACCTGACCACCAGGAGAGCAGAGGAAGATATATTTTCATAGAATCCTAGAATTATTTTGGTTGGAAAAGACATCTAATGTCATCAAGCCAGCCATTGATCTAATACCACCATGACCATTAAATCATGTCCCAGATGCCATGTCTGCATATTTCTTCAACACCTCCAGGGATGGTGGCTCCACTACCTCCCTGGGCAACCTGTTCTGAGAAAAGCATCAAATGCAGGGATGATCCAGACTCTCATTTTTTTGATTGGAAATTTATTTTTCAGAATGAATGGCGTCAGTATTTTATTAGTATTTATTAACATTCACTGAGAATTACTGTTGATAATCATTGCTGAACAACATAAGTCCTGAAATTCACAGAGTTGTGGATGTGATGCTTAACAAATAGTTGTTTTCAGTGCAGTAAATGACTTTCCAAGAACTTTGTAGTGCAGCCAAGCCATGCTATCTCTCAGATGAGTATAGTGCTGTGAACAGTCAGAGAGAGTTGTCTTTTTTCATCTCCAGATGGAAATTTGAGACTTGAGTGATTTCTGCTCCAAAGTCCTAGGAGTATGTATTTAATGAGAATAGGACAAAGTGATTTGTTGGTTTTTTAAAAAAATTTATTATTTCCTTCTTCAAAAAGAAGAGAAAAGGGAAGATATTCAGACTTTCTGAAGAACTCACCCAGGAACAGAAACTGGTTGTGGTAATTTTTCAGCAACAAATGTGGGTTTTACTTTCTGTGGTGGTT
>VWZI01016182.1:0-16511 GCA_013396835.1 Psilopogon haemacephalus | reverse complement strand
CACTTTGAAATAACCCAGGCTAGGACTCAGTCGGCTGTAAGTTAATAAATGATGCTTTATATTTACAGCTTTGCACAATGTACAAGCAGATATTTACAATGTATAGCAGATATTTACAATGTATAACAGATATTTACAGATATATGCAGTGAGAAGGTAATACAGAAACACCACACCCCTCCCAGAGATCAGAATCCCTAAGAGGGGTTTCTAACCACCCCTACCACCTTTCCCCCTTTCCCTAACCTTATCTCACCATCTGTTTATGCAGCAGACAGGCAGAGGTAAGTCGGCCAGGGGGACTAGTAGCAGGAAAGAAGTTAGTGGAATTATTCAGAATCAGCTACAAAAGCAGAAAGCGATGCAGGAACAGCCACAGCCCAGAGTGGTCAGAAACCGTGAGACTTATCTATATTTGGGTTACAACTCTTAAAACAGGTGTTTTTTCTTTCTTGGTAAAGCTATGAGTGAAGTAGCAACATCAGTGCTTTCCTCTCTCAGCCTATAGTCTAAATTTTCATTCAAATCCTCCAATTAATTCAAACCAACACACCTGAAATCAGTGAAAACACTGCACTTCACTATCTCAGAGACACTGGTAATAATTGCATCTTAGATGGTAAGTCTGCTTCTCTTGCTGTTGTATTTGTAACCAGGCATACTCCTAATATATATTAATTATTGTTCATGGTACTTAATAATTTTTTCTCCGTTAGCAAAGGAAAGGGAATGATGAATGGAGATGTTATATTCAAGAGCATGTTAGTTCTGTGTTATGCTAATGTGTCTTTAAAAACGTACAGATGTATTTGTCAATATGCTAGCATTTTTACACCACAAAACAGGTAATAGGAATCCTTTTACTCCTTCTTTTTTTAATTTTTACCTTGGTGTGAAGCTTTCTGTTACGTATATTTAGTTCAGCAGTATGTTTGTCATAAGACTCTATTTTAAGTGGAAAGGTGAATATGAGAATGGAGAGCTAAATCATCTAATCAAGTGTCACAGTCATTTGCAGAGTTCTTCCTACGTGCACCAACAGAAAATTAAACTCAGAGCTTTGTAAGTATAACATAGAATTATGTTCCTGAAAGCTGTGGCTGATAATATAAACTGAGGATCTTGCAAGCGAGAAAATTAACTCAGTGACCTCTACTCCATATGACTATCAGCTGGAGAAGTGGCAGGAGACTCATAACTAGCACCTTAAATGAAGACCATACCAGTAAGCAGTTACACTGAAATTCATAGTGAAAAGACTGGAATGTTTTAATCACCCCCACCTGGAATGTTTTAATCACCCCCACCCCGGCTTGGAATCTGTCCATTCGCATTTGCCATCTGAGATGACTTGAGGTTATGCTGTAGTTTGTCTTGCATTTTCTCAGAGCAAAGTGACTTTTTTCTGCTAACAGAGCATGTAGCACAGTGAGGCTCTGAACCCAGAATATAACGTGCTAATGTAGTCTTTGTAACCAACAGGAGAAGTGGCCAGTGGGCATGGAGCTGCAAGGAGCTGTGCTACTCAGTGAAAGAGGAAGCTGTGCATCTCACCCTATGCTTCAGCAACCAGTCATTTTGTCTCATTCTTCAAAAATTAGGCATTTCTTGTGTTGGGGGGAAAGGAAAAAAAAAAACATTGGCTGAGTAATTTCTAAGTCTGCAATACAGCAAAGTAGTAATGACATGATTTAACATGAATCCAAGTGGAAGTTCTTGGACAGTGTTGCAAGAGTGGCACTTGAGAGTAACGTGATTCATCTGCCCACCCCCAGGTGTGTCTGCCAGTGGCCATGACCCCACCAGGAGGGGTAGGACTGCCTGCCAAATAAGGATATAGAACCAATAGATGCCAGCTGCTAAATTGAACTCCCTGGGGGTGAGAAACAGCTGGTGCATGCAGGGGAGCACCAGTTGCAAAGGGCATGTCTACCCTGCTGGGGCTTCTCCTTGCAGAGATGTATTTGGACCAGCTTCAACCTAGCTCCTTGGGCAGCTGCTGACAGTCTCCATAGAGACTTAGATCTGTGTGTAAGAACTGCCTAACTGTTTGCATTACTGAGCCTCATGGACCTTGTGGGCTGCCTTGAACTGCACAGCAGCTCATCAGCTAGGAATTGACCAGCCTGAGTGTATCAAGATTCAGCAACTGCCAAGCAGAGCAGGCAAAGCTTTGGTGGTAGCTAGCACTAGGGATCAGACAGATTCTGAGATCAAAGGGGTCAGAGATTTTCCTGGGCTGCACAAATGATGCATGTGCTAATGTATGGAGCAGTCCCCAAGGCTCAGATATTCCGTGTGCTGGGTTAAAGCTAGGTGCAGCAGTAATGTGCACCTCAAGAAGTGGCATGGGGCCAGTGTTCTTTTGGTGTAGCTCATGCTGCTGCCAGCCAGCTATTCTGAGCTCACCCCTGGGGGATTTTTAATCTACCTGGGATTGCTTTAATCTGTGTTCTTCTCACACTGCCAGAAGGAATGGATCCTGACAGGGGGAGCACAGAGACTTTCTCTGTCTCTAAACTGTCACTGTAGTAGTCTTCTGTGGAAAGACTTCTTCAGAGCTGTGTGCAGTACTCTCAGGAGTTTATTATTTGGAGTTTGTGGGGTTTTTGCATCCAAGTGCTTGTGGGAATTAATGTTTTTCCTTACACAATTGCACATAGGAGTCAGGATACATATACTAAATTATCTTTCCATCAAAGACATTCTTCTGAAACTAAACCTCATGGTATGTTTTTGTTTACCATTCTAATGTTAAAGCAGATGGAAATGCCTGAAGTCTTCTTTGTTGCCAGGGGTGTAAACTATATCACATCTTAAGAGGCTGCATGTTGGCAGTTTGGAAATGCCAGATAGAAAAAGGTTTTATTTTTCACGTCCACTTCAGAAAAAGAAAAAACACACACATACACGCACACACATATATATATATATATATACACTCTTTGGAGCCTTCTACACCAGATAATTTTCAGATATAATAGGGATTGAAACCTACTCTACCAGCAGTTCTGGGATTGTGTTGCTTCTTACTCAGTGGTAACCAGTAACTGCCAACTGCTTCCCTGGCCACTTGCAAATGTCAAGAGTTTGCATAGTAGGGGTGTAATCCTGTGCAAAATATCTGTAGGGAAGATCCTGTAGGGTAATGATATCCAAGTGTGTGTGGTGTGCACTGAGGTTTTGCAGGGCAGGAAAGCTTGCATCTGAAAACCTAAGGCCTTTGGTGCTATTTCTTTTCTCTCTGAACCACTCCAGACACTGTGTATTTCTTAGTTTTGGTAGTCATACTTTTCCCCCTATGTAAGACTGCTTTGAGCAAAGCTCCATTAACATTTCTTAAAATTTTTTTCATTTTGCTTTTAATGGGATTGACCAATATATGTCAAAAAGAAGACAGCAAAGCAGGCTTGACTTAAGATTCCTCGTTATCTGTGATCGTAACACCATAAAGCATCTAGAGAATTCTTGTGCTGGTTTGAGGCTAATTGGAATATTTTAATGAGAGAAATTAGATTATTGGCTGTGAAAAGAAAACAATAATGATGTGTATTTCACTCATAGGTTTTGCTTAGACATGTAATAGCAAGGACACAAAGATAAGACAGTCTCTGCCTGGCCATTGCCATATTAATTCTTCTGCCTGAACCTGCACATTGCTAACTAATCATTCTTCTTCTAACACCTCTTGCTGACCTTTCCAGATCACCTTGCACATGAGGGATATTCTGAGATAAGGGAGGGAGGTGGAAAGAATGTGGAAGGGTGGTTGGGAACCCTTTCTGGGCACTCTGGCTGCTGGGAGGAGTCTTGTATTTCTGTATTATTTTTAACTTGTATATTACTGTATATAGTTGTAAATATCTGTAATATATTATATATATATGCTTGTAAACTGTGCTAAGCTGTGAATATATAAAGCTTCATTCTTTAACTTCCAGACAGCTGAGTTAGTCAGGGTGAATCCTTATGTGGAGGGCAGGTAACAGCCATAACAACTACAATTCTAGTGCAGATTTTTGATGTTCTAGAGGTCATGCTTGCCCTAAAAGAATAAACTTATTCAGATACCTTACCAGCTCAGAACATACCTAATTCTTACATTTTTGGGTGACTTTTTTGTTGGTTTTTTTTCCAATGAAATGTGCATCAGGTGTTAATTTAGACTTTGCTTAACTCTTTGCCTAGATCTCTCATGCAAAATCTATGTTTTAGACATGGTAATACCCACTTTTGATCTCATCTAGTTGGCTCCCATTGATGTCTTGTTTTACAAGGTACAGCAAAATGCTCCCTGAATCCATGAATTCTGGATGTAAGCAGTATCGTAGCAGAACAATCATTTGTTTTGTTTTTAATTTAACATAGTATAAGGAGCAGTCCAACACAAAGTTTCAGTACTGCAAAAGCTAGAAGCAGCACTCACAAATTATGTATTCCAGCAGGTTCATACCTACATACACTAGGCCATTAGTCTGGGTTTACTTACAAGATGTGGGAGAGAGAGAAATCATGGTTTTAGGTGTCATCCCAAGCAGTGTTATTGCTAGGAAGAACCAGTGAAGCAATTCTGTCTCCAAACAGCACCTTAGGGAAATCATGTTTCTTAGGGCAGATTTGCTCTTCAGCACTTAGGACGCTGTAACAAGCTGTAAGGCTGGTTGCAAATAATGTCATAGCTGAAAAAGAAATGTGTGTTGCTGTATCGTTAGCGACAAAGCCATATACAAGTTTGCACAACTGAATTAATAAATTCGAAATGCTTCCTCTGATGTGTGAACTCTGAAATTAACACCACTGATTTCTGCACACTAAGAATAGTACAGGGTGTCAGCACCATTTGGGAAAGGGAAAAGATAGAGTTCCAGTCCTCTGTAGCATTCAGGTTGCTTAAAGTTGAAGTTATGTAACATGAATGGGTACAGATGCCATTTCAGAACTAAACAGCCCAGTATTGGTAGTGTAGTAGAAAAATCCCTAGGCGTTGGCCTGACCCCAACCTGAGCAATGGTTAGTGCAGGAAAACAAATGTACAAAGTGTTTTCTAATCTTGGTGCTTGCAAATGTTTGTTGTTGCTTGTGAGCAGGTTCTGTTTGGGCTGTTGGCATAGTAAGAAAAAGCTTAGTATCTGAATTTCAAGCTCAAGAGAAGGAAAGCCACGTTGTGTTAACCTACCCAAGTAGGGGAAAAAGTACAGCTGGGAATCATGCAGATGGCCTGAACTGGACTGGCACACGGTGCTGGAGTATAAGCATCAGATGACTACCTTAAAAAGTGAGGTCATGTCATCGCCCTGTTTTCACTGGCGATCTCTTAAGCCACTTTTCCAAGATGATGCATAATAGCAGTTTGTCTGTCTGAAAATATCCCCCGGGAGAACAAGAAGAAAATTCTGTGAAACCAGAATACATTGAAGGCCGAGGAAGAGAGGATATTATTTTTTCTTACTGACGTTAAACTTTATCAAACTAAGGTGATACAAAAGTAAACACCCCATAAAAATGCAGTGCTGCTGGATATGTAGGGTTCTTTTACCTGATGGTGTTCTAATTGACCACAAGCATTTTTTTTTTTTACCTCATCTTCAACAGTCTCTGCAAATTTTATTAAAATTGATTGCCAGTTTCTCTTGTACATGACAGCCACTGCTAGCAGCATGATTGTCTGGGGAGGAAGTCACTGGTTGTGTTGCTTAGTGCATAGTCGATCTAAATTCCTTGGTGGTTTTAGTACCTGTGGTGGACAATGCTGATTGTTTTCAGCGCTTAAATAGTGCCATTAAACTCTTGCTCAAGAGCATGAAAGCATTCTGAGTTTAGGCTTGGAATAGAATTTGCAAGTGAGACTGAACACAGAGCTGGTAGTTGATGTAGTTTGAGGCTGCAGTTGTGTTGAGGTTTTATATAACAAATACCTCATGCCTTAGTCAGGTCCGCTTGTAGTGAGAGTAGCTATAGTAACAAAACAAAGTTTCTAGCTAGGGAAGGAATATTACCAATGAGCAAGGCATCAGATTCTGATCCAGTCCCTCTAATATGCTTATTTGTCAGTTTTGTATGCAATGCTATTTTAATAGCTACTACTGTATTTTCAGAGATTTTTAGAAATCTTTACTTCTTTGCCTTCAGTGAGTTTTTTCTTTCTTGTTTTGCTGTTGGGTGGATTTTTTGTCTAAAACCTATGAAGGGTGCTCTTTTTGCCTTCAAATGAAAATGTTCTAATTATATTCCTGCTTTTTAAACTTGTTTTCCTAAAGAAATGGAGATTTTGCAGTTGGGTTTTTTTAGTACCGTGAGCGCTTTTGAAAATGTTGGCTGATATAGAACAAATTTTGACAGTCCGTTAGACATCCCAGAGATAATTAAGTTTCTGCAAGTTTCCTAAAAGCAGCTGGCTGAGTCAAGGCCAGAGGGGGCAGGCAGAGCTGAGCAATACTGTGCCAGGGTAGGCTGCCACCAGTGGGACACTGAGCATGTATGTAGCAGGTATGTAGAGATGGGGACGTGGCAGCAGAGCTGCCACGAGGGTGGTGGCTCTGGTAGAAGGGTTGGCAGGAGGAAACAGATTGCAATGTGGGACAAGGGCAGAGGATGCAGATCTGTAGGAAGCTGCATACTGCCTGGGAAGGGAGTGGCATTTAAGTGAGGACTGTGTAAATGCATACTGTTTCCTCTGTGTCTTGTATGCTCATTGGCATGTGTAACAAGCCATCGCAGAATGAATAAGGAAGGTAATGAAGGGTGTTGGCAGAGGGGAGATTTAAACTAGATGTTAGAAAGAAGTTCTTTATAGTGAGGGTGGTGAGATACCGGAACAGGCTGCCCAGGGAGGTTGTGGATGTTTCCTCCTTGGAGGTGAACAAGGCCAGGTTGGATGAGGCCCTGAGCGACCTGTTATAGTGAGAGGTGTCCCTGCCTGTGGTGGAAGGTTGGAACTAGATGGTCTTTTTGGTCACTTCCAACCTAAACCATTCTATGGTAATCAGCACAGGGTAAGCCATGCTGGAGGTGCAGTGAAAGCCTGGGGTCTCAGCACAGCCTGCAGGAATCAGCCTCACTTGGAAGCCAGGGAATTCCACCTCCTTTAGGATTTTCAGAGAAGTCCTGACGTGACAGTCTGGTTAAATAACGGCCAAAAGAATTATTATTCCATTTATAAAAAACTCTTGTAAAACTTCAGCTTGTCTGTTGCCAAACCAATGTTTTATGCAAAGCAGGAAGATATTTTTGAAGGAGGCATGGCATTTGGGGGAAGCGAGCCGAGAGCACACTACTGTCCCTAAAGCTGTGATTGTATTTGGACAGCCTGCGATTGACTTTTCTTTATCTGGGCTTCATAAACTAAAAAATCTGTTACTTTTTAAAGAGATCTCCGATCTCTTTTCTGTTGTCTGTAAATAATTGTCTAAAGTTCAGTAACTTTCTGTTAAAATGGATGAGACATTGCATCTTGAGCTTCCAATAAAACTAAATGCATATTGTCCCATTCTGTATGTTTCCTCTTTCAAGCAACAGCTTCTTGCTCCAATTCTTTAGCCGTTTGGTGGCAGAGAATTTGGAACACCACACAAAGAAATGGAAGTGTGGAAAACAGAAGGAGAAACAAACTGAGATTAAGCCAAAATCTGCTCTTTGGACCTGAGAGAAGATAGAAAATCCATCTGAAGCTTTTTTGTAGTTTTATGGGGCTGTTTTGCAAATCAGAAAATCTAGTAATTCACCGCTTCTGCTTAGTAAAATGCTGTTTGTACACCAGCAGACAGGAAGCAAAAACAAAAATGTTCCTTTGCAAGAGTACGTTTCCTAGATTTCAGGCTCAGATTCCTTGCAATGGTACTCTGAACTATTCAGCAGCCCTCTGATGCATCAAACACGCTGTAATCACTTTACACACCAGTGAAATGCAGCTGTGACTGGGGAAGAGTATAACAGCTGTTTAACAGGAAATAACAACAGCGTGTATCAGATTAGGTTGAAAAGTTAGGAAGAATAATCTGCCAGTTGAAGTTGGCAAGACCAGAGCTGGAGTTTTACATTTTGGGGTATATTAGAAGGGGTGTTGTTAGCAGGTCAAAGGAGGTTCTCCTTCCTCTCTACTCTGCCCTGGTGAGGCCTCATCTGGAATATTGTGTCCAGTTGTGGGCTCCCCAGTTCAAGAAAGACAGGGAGCTGCTTGAGAGAGTCCAGTGCAGAGCCACAAAGATGATAAAGGAAGTTTATCATCTTCCTTATGAGCAAGCTGGGGCTTTTTAGGAGACTAAGGGGTGACCTCATCAATATTGATAAATATGTAAAGGGTGGGTGCCAGGAGGATGGAGCCAGCCTCTTCTGGATGATGCTCAGTGACAGGACAAGGGGCAATGGGTGGAAGTTGAGGCATAGGAGGTTCCATGTGAACCTGAAGAAGAATTTTTCCCCTGTGAGGGTGACAGAACACTGCAGCAGACTGTCCAGGAAGGTCCTGGAGTCTCCCTCCCTGGAGATATTCAGAACCTGCCTGGACACGTTCCTGTATGATCTAGTCGAGGTGATCCTGCTCTGGCAGGGGGTCTGGACCAGATGATCTTTCAAGGTCCCTTTTGGCCCCTGACATTCTATGATTCTATGATTGCATGAGGTAATACCTACGTTTGTGTTAAAATGTGACTTAGACTCCTTAATATCTTCATTTAATTAGAACTTGGGCTTTGTGTTTGGTTTAAAATGAATTAATGTTCTAATAGGGGATGGAGTGGATATTAAAAAGGATTAATCTTAACAGGACAAAAGCAATCTTAAAAGACCCAAATAAAATAATTTTAGTTCATCTGACAGTTGGAAAGATATTTTTTAACTCCCCTGCCACCATCTGGATGGTGTCTCCTGCATAAATCTGCCTGCAGTTTGTGGTCCACAAATCTAATCTTTGTGGATGGATTCTCTAAAATATAATAACCCAAAAATGTAGATCAGTTCCTTGCAGGATAGCACTAGTGGTCAAATCAGATTGCAGTACAGCAGCCAATTTAGCTCAGTTCTCTGGATGCAGTGGCCTGAGATGCATCTGTAATTGCTGCTGCTAAGGTTGTCCCTTCTTTCTTCTGCCAGTCCACTGTGTTCCTAGATGCTTTGAGGACTGGTCTGCCCTCTAAAACTTAAGAAAAACTGATTGAGGACCCAAACAGAGACACAACTTAGAGCAGTGTGTCTTTCACTCTTATAACTCAGGCCTGCATCCTGAGTAGCAACAAACTGGAATGAATTATTTGACAAGGTAAGTTGCAGTTAAAGATTGATGGAAGAAACCAAAAATGGTAGAATCATAGAATGGTTTAGGTTGGAAGGGCCCTCAAAGATCATCTAGTGCTAAACCCCTGCCATAGGCAGGGACACCTCCCACTACAACAGGTCGCTCAGGGCCTCATCCAGCCTGGCCTTGAACACCTCCAGAGAGGGAGCAGCCACAGCCTCCATGGGCAGCCTGTTCCAGTATCTTGCCACCCTCACTGTAAAGAACTTGTCTAGTTTCAATCTCCCCTCTGCCAGTTTTAACCCATTAGTCCTCGACTGTCATTACAAGACCTTGTAAATAGTCCCTCCCCAGCCTTCCTGTAGGCTCCCTTCAGATACTGGAAGGCTACTACAAGGTCTCTTCGAAGCTTTCTCTTCTCCAGGCTGAAGAGCCCCAACACTCATAGCCTGTCCTCATAGCATAGCTGCTGCCGCCCTCTGAGCATCTTTGTGGCCTTCTCTGTACTCACTCCAACAGTTCCATGTCCTTCTTGTGTTGGGGGCTCCAGAACTGTACACAGCTACTGTACACTAGTCACATAGATGTGTCCCAAGGCACGGCCCAGAGGAGAGGAGAGAGAGGAGGAGAACTGTGTGTTGGCTGCATTTTCTCAGTTACACAGGGATTCTCACACAGGTTAGGCAGAGAGGGTTAGTTTATCTGAACAGAAGCTCTATCCGCTGCTGCAGATGCTGCCCACAGTGAAGCACAGCATCTTCAGTCCGGATGGAGAGGTTCACAGCAGTGCAGAGCTGTGCCAGGCCATGCCAGGCTACCCTGTCAGCGGGATTAGCTGGTTTGACAAAGAGGGGACACACAACTTGCACGGAGGGGTGAAACATTTCAGTTGTTTAATCCAGTTCTCGGGATAGTCTTTGCAGTGTTAACTCCTGCAGAGCTGTGTCAGAAAGCACGCTGAGCAGATGATGTCTTCTACAACTTCAGTAGTGTTGAGATGATAGCTTTTATGGACTTGGGAATTTTTGAGCTGTGGTTGTTGTGGTGCAGTGGCTTTGCAAAAGGGATATTGTTCTACTTAAGTCTTCAGTTGTCCGTCAGTTGTAATCCTCAGTATAAATATCAGAATTTGTATCCACTGGAAACAGGAAACTGCTCAGAAGAGATGGCAATCTGTAATATGTGGATCTGCAGGGTTTACTGAAACAGATGTCACTAGATTTGAGTGAATCAAGCATGTTATTATTTACAGTTTGCAGTGGAGAAGTGCAACAGCTTAGGTAGCTGGAATTACACTAAAAATTCTGCATAGAGACTGTCTGAATGTCAGGTATTACCTGAAAATGCAAGATACAAGACCTGACAGGTAGACCCACGATCTTGGTGTAGAGTGGGAGAAGAGGGTCGGGGAAAATGCAGTGGAAATGCCTGTATCTGTTTCAAGTCTCTTCAATGTAGCTACTTTAGGATCTCATTATAAATAAGGAACAAAGTGGAAGAAATATACGGGGGGAGGGGTGTGTGTGTGTGTGTGTGAAATCAGTCATGCCATAAGCAATCACAAATGTGATGCATTAAGATGCATGTCAGCTTCCAGCAGAGCTAATATTTCTCCAAATTAGTTCATTCTCTGCCTCACTCATGCTAAAAGCGGGTTGCAGCTCAAATGTCTGTGCTTCTACTAACTTCTCTAGGGCCTCCAGGAAAAAAATGCCAAAGAAGTTTATTGACTGCTGTCCTAAACACTCTGTACAGGAACTGACCTCAGGTACATAATTTGCAGTACTATTTACTCAGCATGTTGGATTTAATGTTGCCATTTCTGTTGGAGAGAATCATTCATGCAGGTTTTCCTTGAGCATTGGGTTGCAAACACTGTAGTTACCCTGAGTATGGATATAGTTGCACTGTCTTAGCATTGCACAAGTGAATTATTTGTACATGCCTCCTGGTAGAGGCACGTGGGGTGGGAGTAGGCTATGCCATCTCTTTATGTCAGCTACCAACTTCTCCTTCTCTACAGGCTCATTTTCCTGGGTAGTCACACAGAGCAGCTCATGACTGAGTCAATCGCACAGATTATGTGTGTAAAAACATCAATTCACTGCTTTGAGGAGCTACCTCACTTATTCAGCATCCCCCCTCCCTACCCTACTGTTTTTTCTCCGAAGACCCTATTATATGGTAGATGGGCTTGATCCTTTCACATGCTATTGCCCTTCCTTTGCAGTTCTAATTTTGGTGTAATTTGGGCCTCTGACTTGACAAACACCTGCAAAGTGCTCTCATTAGTATTCAGCTTGGTACATGTATATACTGAGGCTTTCATAACTGGTCTCTCCATTTCTCTTCTGCTTGGAATCATCTTATGCTGAATTCAGCCTTATGAACAGGGTAATTATTTGAAAATGGATTAGAGCTCTGAATCTTTTCCAGTAAGGCTGAAGGAAGCTATTACTTCATCTTACATTAAATGGCACATGGTACTTTAAACACCTTCTGGATTTCTAATGAATTAAATCAGATCTGTTCAAGAACAAAGAACACTGGTTTTTACCTGTATGTTTCAACAGTTTTTAAGCCATTCTGTTTATGACAGAGTTTAGGTTATGCCATGTATCTACAGTTAAGGAAAATAAACATGTCCGATCTTTCATGGATATATCTTCATGTTGGGAATCTACTTCAAAATGTTGAATTTCAGGTGAATGCTCTGTATTTGAAAAGTGCTTCCTCTGGATGTCATGCCCTCAGGGAGTTAATTATGGTAGGATATATGACATACATAATGACAGGCTCTGCTAAGCCTTCCGGAGGCAAAACTGTAAATCAGGTCAGCAGAGAGTCTTGAGCACTTCCAGTTGCTGCCTCAGACTAAGTTGTGCACAGTGACTTTGGATACCAGTTTAGCAAAGTACTCCAGGAAAGGTGTGAACATGAAAACGCAAAGACAGCGCCTTCAGTGCCGTGGGAATGGAGAGAAACACTACTTCTTTTTGGGATATATTGGTTTAGAAAATACAAGAAGTAGAAGTTAGATTCTGTGCTCTGAATTACAGCTGGCTTGCATGATTTTCCTCTTTAAGAGGGAAAGTAGACACATATGCAAATGCAAAGTGATTTTTATGCCTAATGGTAAAACACAGGATAGTTATAATATTGTAATGCTTCAGGTTGACATCTGTTCCTCTCCTTTAGACTTATTTCAAGGAGAAACTGGTATGTGCTGCTAACTTCTCAGGAGGCAGATTATAAATACACATTTCTGGTTTACCTGAGTGTGCTCTGATCTCTTTGCAGAGAGCTCCTGTGCTGGTTTGAGGCTAACTGGAATATTTTAATGAGGGAAATTAGATTATTGGCTGCAGAAACAAAATAATGTGATGTCTAAATTACCCATTCGCTCTGCCGGAATATATAAAAACACGGACACAAAGAAAGATAAAAACAGTCTCTGCCTGGCTGTTGCCCTATTAACTTTTCTGCCTGAACCTGCATTATTTCCCCACTAATTCAGCTTCTAACATCTCTTGCTGATCTTTCCTGACCACCTTGCATGTAAGAAAGATTCTGAGATAAGGGAAAGGGTGGAAAGAAGGTGGAAGGGTCGTTGGGAGCCCCTCCTGGCTTCTGGGAGGGGTCTTCTAATTTTGTGTTACATTTAACTTGTGTATAACTGTATATAGTTGTAAGTATTTGTAGCATGTTGTATATATAAGCTTGTAAATTGTGCTAAGCTGTGAATATAAAGCTTCATTATTTAACTTCCAGCTGGCCAAGTTTAGTCTGGGTGAATCCTTGAGGGGGGGGGGCAGGTGATGCCCAAAACCACTACAGCTCTACCGAATTAACAGGACAAGTGAAACAGAATAAACACGGGGAATTCATTGTGTTCTGTCAGGAGGAGTGGGTGTGAAGGAGCTCAATCCAGTCTCTTTTGTGTCCTCCTTCTTGGCTGAGATGTAGAGATGCAGAGTTTGACCTCAGGCACCTGGCAGCTGTACCCAAACCGGCAGACCCACAAGAGCCAGACATTTCCACACGGGGTTTCTCTCCACAGAGAAGGGAACAGAGAAAGCTTTTTCTTGTGAGCAGCTGAGGGTTGCTGTTCCCCATCACTTCTGTTCATCTCTCTCTGTTTTTGGTTGTTTTTTGTTTTGTTTTTTCAATTGCAGGATCCTCGCAGAAGAACTGAATGGGGGAATTTTGGTGTTTGCAGAGGTTTTTTTGTTTGGGTTTTGTTGGTTGGTTGGTTGGTTGGAGGTTTTGTCAGTCACTGTGAGTCTTCAATCAGATGGTTTTTTTTTTTTCTTACTTAAAGAAAAAGTTGTGGGCTAGAATTCTGCAAATGAATGGGTTACTTACAGGGATAAAGTAGGATGTCAGCTGATACAAGCTGGCCAAACTGCACTGACCCTGCATTTCATTTTCATGTTTATCTGATGCATGTTCATTCTTAGGAGGTAGAAGAGAGCCATCTTGAGCTTTTCTGACTTGAAAATTGAGGGACAGATCCCTAGCTAGTTAGAAGGAGAAAAATTAATTCACTTCAGGTGAACAGAACTGATTCTCCTCAGTTGTCTGACCCTTAATGTTTTGTTCCTTTTACCTGTTCCGTTGCAGCTATTAACTCTAAATTTTTGAACAAAGCTCCGTTTTGTAAAGCACCATGGTGCCAAAAATCTGTAAAGGTCAGTGCTGGCCTGCTTCTTAAAAAAGCACAAACAAAAAAAACAAAAAGGAAACAGGCAAACAGAAAAACCCAGCAACAAAAACACTGAACCAAGACCCAGAAAGAAAGCCTTGCATTAATTTGTGGGTGAAGAGGCCCAAAAATAAAGCCAAACCACTAATCTTGTCACCTGCACTCTACTGTATAGGTGAGATTTTTATTTTTTTTTTTATAGTCAAGTCTGTTTATTTTATCCAGCACTTAAATTGTATCTGCGGTTTTATACCGAGGTGTATTTTCAGGTTGTTATTGAAAGAAGCCCAAATATTGGTATTTTTGAATGTTTAAAATGTAATGAGTATGCATATTTTGCCAAAGGATTTTCTTTAATCACACATGCAGTGTTTGGGATCTGTAATACTGTCATCTCTCCTCAGCATATCTGGAAGATCTGTCATGTTGGATTGTGATATACTGCAGAAAATGACTCTCTAATTTGATTTTAGGCTCCATCTGCCATGACTTCTCTTTTTATTTTTTATTTTCTTAACCATGTGTGTATTTCTCACCTTTCTCTTGAGGCTTTTAGGTTTTGTTGGCAGTTCTAATTGAAATCTTTTGGATATTTCTGACAGGTTGAGAGATTGATGATTTTTCTTTGTTACTCAGGAGCAGTGACTCAGCTTATTTGTATAGTGTAAGGTGTGCCTGCTGGAGTCATATAATCAACAGTAATGTTACAAATTCCAGCAATGCTAAGAAATGAAGCTTCACATTTACAATACAACCTGCAAGATCCTGAACTATATTAGTGTTCATCTGAACTAGGCACAGCCTCTCTGCTAGGAAAACCTTGTGCTGAACTAGTAGCCAACGCTGCAAGCTGTGGCAGTGGGTTCTATAAGTAGGCTGTATCCTTGAGTTGATGAGTATAGTTGAGAAGTCTCTATGAAGAAAATTACATGTTTAATTAAATTTTTGCCAAGAAAGCAGGATATTTAAATTAAATATAAATGCTTATGTCTTAACTTAGAGAAGAGCATCTTTATGCTGGAGAAGCTGGATTTAATAAAAGCTGTTGTGGGTTGGACTGTGCTTCTGGTGTATATTCAAATCACAGTGACCCTTTTCAATATAACAGGAATCATACAGAGCTGTTTACTGTTATATCCTGAGTTTGATTTTTGTCTCAGGTTGAGAAGAGCTATTACAATATCATTTCAACTGAGCGGCCTGAGTTCTGTGGGGAACACTTACTGTTTGGGAGGAATACAGCATGATCAAAAGTGCTCTTGTTGCCAGAGTAAGTCTGCGTAGTCTCAAACCTGATAGGGATTAAAGGCAACAAATCCTCACTCTGCAATTAGCATTTTACGGGATGAAAACAAACGATGAAATAGCTTTATATAGAAATATAATGCCTCTCCAAAAACACTGTGGTGAAAAAGCTACCCATCACTGCTGTGAATATAATTTTGTCCATCTAGTTTTCTAAGTCGGTGCTTTGTCAAACCAAGTGATGAGCACAGGGTTTTTAGGTTAACTTAAATCATGCCACTGAAGGATTGAGTGAAATTGCAAGAGTGCAATCTTCAGCACATCTGTCTGTTGAAGTACAGACTTGAGTCTGTATGTTTGTTGCTTGCTCTGTGTGATAGGTCATACTCCTGTATCTTCCTTCTGCTGTTACTGCGCTGTGTTCAGCTGGTGCTAACACAAACTGTGATTACATCATGGCTTTGCTTTGCCAAATTAGACAAATTTGATTTCTGCTATTAGCAAAATATCCATTTATTTCTCTGTGATGTTCTTTGGTGAATCCAGCAGTTTTATAGAATCACAGAATGATTTAGGTTGAAAGTGACGTAAAATAATCCACTTCCGATCCCCTGCCATAGGCAGGGACACCTCCCGCTAACAGGTTGCTCAAGGACTCATCCAATCTGGCCTTGAACACCTCCAGGGAGGGAGCAGCCACAACCTCCCTGGGCAACCTGTTCCAGTGTCTCACCACTCTCACTGTGAAGAACTTCCTCCTAACATCCCATTTAAACCTCCCCTCCACCACTTTAAACCCATTCCCCCTCATCCTGTCATTACAAGACCTTGTGAACAGTCCCTCTCCAGCCCTCCTGTAGCCCCCCTCAGATACTGGTAGGCTGTTGTAAGGTCTCCCCGAAGCCTTCTCTTCTCCAGGCTGAAAAGCCCCAACTCTCTCAGCCTGTCCTCATAGCGGAGGTGCTCCAGCCCTCTGATCATCTTTGTGGCCCTCCTCTGGACTCTCTCCAGCAGTTCCATGTCCTTGTTTTGGGGGCTCCAGAACTGCACACAGTACTCCATGTGGGGTCTAACAGAGCAGAGTAAAGGGGGAGAATCCCCTCCCTTGCCCTGCTGGTAATGCCTCTCTTAATGCAGCCCAGCACACAGTTGCTGTCTGAGCCACGTGTGCACACTGCAGGCTCATGTTGAGTTTTTCATCAACCCAGACCCCCAAGTCCTTTTCCTCGGGGCTGTGCTCCAGCTACTTGCCACCCAGCCTGGAGCTGTGCTTGGGATTGCACTGATCCTGGTGCAGGACCTTACACTTGGCCTTGTTGAATTTCATGAGGT
>VWZI01016181.1:14938-64531 GCA_013396835.1 Psilopogon haemacephalus | reverse complement strand
CTGGCCTCCACTTGGACATGGAGCCATTGACAGCCACTCTTTGGGTGCAGCCACCAAGCCAGTTCTTTATCCATCTGGTGCTCCAAGCATCAAGCCCATGTTTCACCAGCTTGGAGACCAGGATGTGGTGCGGGACAGTGTCAAAGGCGTTGCTCAGATCTAGGTAAATGCCATCAGTTGCTGCCCCTCATCTATTCATGTTGTGACCTGTTCATAGAAGGCCACCAGGTTTGTCAGGCAGGATCTGCCCTTGGTGAAGCCATGCTGATTGGACCCAATCACCTCTTCACTATTATCATGTCTCAGTTGGAAGGGACCTTAAAGGTTATCTAGTTCCAACTCCCATGCTGTGGGCAGAGACTTCCCCCACTACACCAGCTTGTTCAAAGCCTTGTCCAACCTGGCTTTGAGCACTACCAGGTTTGGAGTGTCCATAACCACTCTGGGAAACCTGTTCCAAGGGTTTCAGACAAGTTTAATTCATAGAATGATTTAGGTTGGAAGAGACTTTAGAGGTTATCTAGTTCCAACCACCATGCTGTGGGCAGGGACTTGCTCAAAGCCTTGTCCAACCTGGCTTTGAGCATTTCCAGATTTGGAGTGTCCATAACCTCTCTGGGAAACCTGTTCCAAGGGTTTCAGATAAGTCTAATTCATAGAATAAAATGAAGCACCACCTCTCTGGGCAAACTGATTTGTCCTCACCAGGATATAGCAGAGGGGGAGGAGAGCCTCCCCCAACCTACTGGATGTACCCCAGAAGACCATTGGCTTCTTGGCTCCAGAAGGACACGGCTAACCCATGAATGTCCACCAGGATTCCAAAGTCCTTCTTCAACCTGTACAGCTTGAATGTTTCCAGGGATGAAGCATTTACCACATCTCAGGGCAAGCTGATGTGTCCTCACCAGGATAGAGTAGAGGGGGAGGGGAACCTCCCCCAACCTACTGGATGTACCCCAGAAGACCATTGGCTTCTTGGCTCCAGAAGGACACGGCTAACCCATGAATGTCCACCAGGATTCCAAAGTCCTTCTTCAACCTGTACAGCTTGAATGTTTCCAGGGATGAAGCATTTACCACATCTCAGGGCAAGCTGATGTGTCCTCACCAGGATAGAGTAGAGGGGGAGGAGAACCTCCCCCAACCTACTGGATGCACCCAAGAAGACCATTGGCTTCTTGGCTCCAAGGGCACATTGCTAACCCAGGAATAACTTATTGTCCATAGGATTACAAAGATCTTCTGAAACCTGTACAACCTGACCTTCAATGTTTCCAGGGATGAAGCATTTACCACAAACCCAGGCAAGCTGATGTGTCCTCACCAGGGTAGAGTAGAGGCAGAGGAGAACCTCCCCCAACCTACTGGATGAACCCAAGAAAACCATTGGCTTCTTGGCTCCAAGGGCACATTGCTAACCCAGGAATAACTTATTGTCCATAGGATTACAAAGATCTTCTGAAACCTGTACAGCCTGCCTGTGGATGTTTCCAGGGATGAAGCATTTACCACCTCTCTGGGCAAGCTGTTTGCTGCCTACAACCACCTCTCTGGGCAAGCTGTTTGCTGCCTACAATTCCTCAGCCCCACCATTCTCTTACCTTTGGAGGTAGTGGAGGTGGTCCAGCTCGCTTTAGTGTTGACCTGCAATGAGAAGGTGCAGCATTGTCTCAGTTAAACCACCAACACAAGCAGAGCTGCTGGAGAACACAGACTGCCAATAAAACAAGCCAGATGCACAGGGAGGATGGGTGGCAGCTTTTGCACTGACAGGGTTAAACTACAGGTCCAAGAGTGAGGGGGGGAAAAGCAGGTTAATTGTGTTAGAAGTGGGGGTCGACAAACCCCTGCCGCTTTCAGACAGGCCAAGGTTACAGAGCAACCTCTGCTACTGGAATTTAGCACAGAAATGCACATTCAGGGACTAGTCTGGTGCAGTCTGCAGCTCTCCCTCTGGATGAAAGTGATGTGTGGACACCAGAGGAGCTGCACATACTCCACCAGAGCTCTGCAGGAGCATCTTCAGGTCCGGCTTTTAGCACACTTGGCTGATGATCGATGGATTAATCAACACAAAATCTGCTTTGGAGCATTAGGCACTCTAAGACAAACCTCAGGAAGGAGAGGGAGGAAGGGAGGGAGGGAGGGAGGGAAGGAAGCATTGCTCTGCAGACATACTCCTGAGGATCAGCTAAACAGTCAAGCACATATTAGACCTTTGAGTGCAGCCAGCCCTCCCCTTTTCGCTGAGCAGCAAAGCTGCCTGCAACACTTCAGGGGAAGAGGTTTTGCCAGCAGGCTGCCTGCTTTAGCGAGAGCCACACGGGGTCAAACACAGCTGCAGGGGGAGGAGGTTGCCACTCACTCTTCAATATCTTCAATCCCATCGCCAAATTTTGTAAGCAGTCCCCTAGGTGAAACGTTCAGAGAATTAAGAGCTCTGCTCCGAGGTTGGCGCACGCAGCTACAGCGATTGGTGATGTCGCTGGGGGTGAAGGGCTAAGCCCTTCTGGAGGGGCTCACCTGGAACTGGATCCTGACTCCTCCCTGGGGGTGCTCTGACCTGCCCCCAGGTGTTGTGTTTAGCCCACTCCCACTTAGAATCATAGAATCATAAAATCAGTCAGGGAAATGGCACCGGGAAGCATCAACTTCATACAATCATGGAATAGACTCACAGAATCATAGAATCAGTCCAGGGCTGGAAGACCACAAGGATCATCTAGTTCTAACCCCCCTGCCATGCCTAGGGACACTCTACCCTACAGCAGGCTGCCCACAGCCTCACCCAGCCTGGCTGCAAACACCTCCAGGGATCTGGCCCCAAACACCTCCATGGGCAACCCATTCCAGGCTCTCACCATTCTCATGCTCAACAACTTCCTCCCCACATCCAATCTGAATCTCCTCACCTCCAGCTTTGCTCCATTCCCTCTAGTCCTGGCACTCCCTGAGAGCCTAGAAGTCCCTCCCCAGCTTTTTTGTAGGCCCCCTTCAGATACTGGGAGGCCACAAGAAGGTCACCTGAGAGCCTCCTCTTCTCCAGACTGTACAGCCCCAACTCTTTCAGTCTTTTCTCACAGCAGAGGTGCTGCAGCCCTCTGAGCATCCTCGTGGCCCTTCTCTGGACACACTCCAGCATGTCCACATCCCTCTTGTAATAGTGGCTCCAGAACTGGATGCCTGTTTCTCTCTCTTTGGCCTCTGCTCTCCTCATCTGCCCAGCACCCTGTCTTCCTGCTGCTGCTCACCAGGTGCTCTCCAGAAAACACGTGGGGAGCAGCAACCATATTTTGGAACTCTATAACTCACTGCATCCCACCAGCATCCATCTACATCCACCAATAATTTCCAGCTTCACCACTTTGGATTGAAATTCCATCCACTTCCATTTACCAGTTGTATTTTATAGTTTGTATTTTGTTCCCTTCCCCCTATCTTCTGTAATTTCCCCTTACCTTATACCTGTACCCTGTACTTTGTTCCCTTTCCCCTCCCCCCGCCCCCCCATCCTCTGTAATTCTATTTATTGTTAATGTTTTAGTGTTTTTTTACTTCCAAATCAAATGAATTATTTATTGAGCTTTTGAGCTCAGGGGGGCTGGCTTAAAACTAATACACTGGGTTCATGGCAAGCATCTCCCAGCCCTTTCAAGACAAAGCACTTCATCGAATCATAGAATGGTTTAGGTTGGAAGGGACCTCAAAGCTCATCCAGTTCCAACCCCCCTGTGCCATAGGCAGGGACATCTCCCACTAGAACAGGTCGCTCAAGGCCTCATCCAGCCTGGCCTTCAACACCTCCAGGGAGGGAGCAGCCACAACCTCCCTGGGCAACCTGTGCCAGTGTCTCACCACCCTCACTGCAAACAACTTCCTCCCAACATCCCGTTTGAATCTCTCCTCTGCCAGTTTAAACCCATTCCCCCTCATCCTGTCATGCAATCTGTGACTACCAATTGCCATTCACTCTGGTAACTGCCCAAGGGCAGGAAAAGTGAGGACCCCCTCAGCAAACATCCTCTCTGTGCACCCCTGCTGTTACTCAGAACTGCTGGGCCAGAGGAGCTGTGCATTTCCTGTTTATCTTTCTAATTAGAAGTGGTTTCCTAGTAAGCAGCACAGATTCACCACTCAGTAACTTCATGCCTCTCCTTTCACCCCTACATCTCCATTATAGCCCTGGAAACATTTGCTATAGATACATTAACTCTTTTTTTCAATACAGCCTGAGATAGAACATCTTGCTAAGGCTAAAGAAACAGAATCATAGAATCACAGAATCAGTCAGGGTTGGAAGAGACCACAAGGATCATCCAGTTCCAACTCCCCTGCCATGCCCAGGGACAACCTACCCTAGATCACAGAATCCGTCAGGGTTGGAAGAGAGTAAAAAGATCATCCAGTTACAACCCCCCTGCCATGCCCAGGGACAACCTACCCTAGATCGTAGAATCAGTCAGGGCTGGAAGGGACCACAAGGATCAGCCAGTTCCAACCCCACTGCCATGCCCAGGGACACCCAGCCTGGCTGCAAACACCTCCAGGGATCTGGCCTCAACTACCCCCCTGGGCAACCCATTCCAGGCTCTCACCACTCTCATGCTGCACAACTTCCTTCTCACATCCACTCTGAATCTCCCCACCTCCAGCTTTGCTCCATTCCTCCTAGTCCTATCACTCCCTGAGAGCCTAAAAAGTCCCTCCCCCATCAAGAATCCAACCAAGAATCAAATCAAGTAGCCCCTTTTGTCAGTTGGAGTTTCCCTCCCTGCTACAGAACCAGAATCAAATTGAGAAGTCACTTTGTCAGGAGGAGTTTCCCTCCCTCTCTGCTCTTTGACCCTGCAGATTCCAGCTGTCTGCTGAGAAGCTTTCAATCTGCAGCTCATCAGGGTCACACAAACAAAGCCTGAGAGGAAGGAAAGGACTCGCTGCAGTTACTGCAGGACCTAAAAAAAACCCACCCAGAGCTTTTACTACAACGAGAGTGAAAACAAAAGAGGTTGAACTTTAAAAGACCTGAGCATGGGTGATGTCAGTAACACAGCCAGCTTTCCAGGGGGCTCTACTGTCAGCTGACAGCTTATGCAAGGCTTCATCTGCAGCAACAACAACAATAAAAGCCAAAAACCACTCACTGTCTGCTGCTCAGTTCCAAAGAAAGATGGCAAATAGGCTCTTCAGGCTGAGCAATTATTTTCAGCTCAAATACCATCTTCCCCAACATCACAGAATCAAAGAATCAGTCAGGGTTGAAAGGGACCACAAGGACTGTCAAGTTCCAACCCCCCTGCCATGCCTAGGGACACCCTACCCTAGAGATCAGGCTACCCACAGCCTCTGCCAGCCTGGCTGCAAACACCTCCAGGGATCTGGCCCCAAACACCTCCCTGGGCAACCCATTCCAGGCTCTCACCACTCTCATGCTCAACAACTTCCTCCTCACATCCAGTCTGAATCTCCTCACCTCCAGCTTTGCTCCATTTCCCCTAGTCCTCTCACTACCTGATAGCTTAAAAAAGTCCCTCCACAGCTTTTCTGTAGGCTCCCTTCAGGTCCTGGAAGGCCACAAGAAGGTCACCTGGGAGCCTCCTCTTCTCCAGACTCAACAGCCCCAACTCTTTCAGTCTGTCCTCACAGCAGAGGTGCTGCAGCCCTCTGAGCATCCTCGTGGCCCTTCTCTGGACACTCTCCAGCATGTCCACATCCCTCTTGTAATAGTGGCTCCAGAACTGGATGCAGTACTCCAGGTGGAGTCTCACATGTGTGTGGCAGTACTGGTGAACTTCCAGATTCTCTGCAAATTCAGATTGCTTTTGAAGACAGAACCCAGCAAAAAGGAGCCACAAACATAACAAATCCTAGTCCCAGCTTGGACAGAGTTGTGCTCCCTTACTTTAGGTCTGCTTTATCCCAGGGGAGATGAGTCACAGCTCATCTATACCTACAACATTTGAGCCCAAACAGGACGTGACTGTATTCTAGATCAGTCAAACACAGCAGAAGGAGGTGTGAAGTTGTTCTCACTGTGCTACAACACAGAATCAGAGAACTGTTTTGGCTGGAAAAGACCTTTAAGATCATCAAGTCCAACCATTAACCTAACATGACTAACCCTACCACTAAACCATGTCCCTCAGCACCACATCTTTGAAATACCTCCAGAGATGGAGATTAAAGCATCTCCGTAGGGAGCCTGTTTCAGTCTTTCAGAACCCTCTCAGGGAAGGGAGTTTCTTCTAATATCCAACTTAAATCTACTTTGGTGCAGCCTGTGGGCATTCCACCTTGTCCTGTCACTTTTTCCTTGGGAGAAGAGACCAACCCCCACCTGGCTCCAGCCTCCTTGCAGAAAGTTGTAAAAAGCCAGAAGGTCTCTCCTTAGCCTTCCCTTCTCCAGACTAAACAATCCCAGTTCCCTCAGCTGCTCCTCACAAAGACCTGCTCTTCATACCCTTCACCAGCTTTGTTGCCCTTCTCTGGACATGCTCCAGCACCTCAGTGTCCTTCTTGAAGTGAGGAGGCAAAAACTCAAGGTGTGGCCCTCACCAGTGTTGAGTACAGGGGCACAATTTCTTCCCTGGTTCTGGGGGTCAGACTACTGCTGGTCTAGGCAAGGATGCTGATGGCCCTTTTTGGCCACCTGGGCACACACTGGCTCATCTTCATCTGGCTGTTGACCAACACCCCCAGGTCCTTTTCCACCAGGTAGTTTCCAGCCACTCAGTCCCATGCCTGGTGTGTTCATGGGGACTACTGTGACCCAAGTGCAGGACCCAGCATTTGACCTTGCTGGAAATCATCCCATTGGCCTCAGCTCACTGATCCAGCCTGACCAGGTTCCTCTTTAGGGTCTCAAGCAGTTCACCTCTCCCAGCTTGGTGTCACCTGCAAACTTACTGAGGGTGTCTTGATCCCCTTATCCAGATCATTGATAAAGACATTAAAGGGAACTGGTCCCAGCACTGAGCCCTGGGGAACATATTCAGAACCTTCTTGCTCCCTTTCTTGCAAGGCCCCAACTTCAGGGCTGTGAACATTCAGTGTCACAGGATGCTACAACCACAGCCACAGCTCAGAAGAGAAATGCAAGAGCTGGTGCAGGATCCTGAGCTCTGCCCTTGCAAGGTTTCCATCTCTGCTTCAGAATATTGCCTTTGGCTGTATCATTTCAGTGTGCTGGCCACAAACTTCCATCTCCTTTCCTATCTACAACCAGGGAGCAACAAAAGGCATAAACCAAACTCTGCTGTTAGTTGAAAGATGTTAAAACCCACTCCCCAGGAGTGCTAACTGCAGAGGGAGGGCTGCATACTGGGCAAAATCTCCTTTCATTTCATGACTACTGAAGTGGATTAGGGCTTACGGGTTAATTTTCCACCACAGCTCATTTTTTCTTGCTTAACTCTCATCTGAAGTCACAGAAGGAGAAGATGGTTTCAATCTCTGTACTTACTTGCTGCTTCCACCATCAACAAAGGGATTCCAGTGCGAGGCAAAGTCAGCACCAGCTGCCACAACCTGAAAATGCAGAAACTGTTATTTTTATCCACCTGTGCAATTGAAATATATTATTGTGCTGGTTTGAGGCTACTTGGAATCTTTTAATAGGAGAAATTAGGTTATAGGCTGTGGAAAGAAAACACTCCCGTTTAAATCTCCCCTCTACCAGTTTGAACCCATTCCCCCTCGTCCTGGCATTACAAGACCTTGTGAACAGTCCCTCCCCAGCCTTCCTGTAGGCCCCCTTCAGATACTGGAAGGTTACTATAAGGTCTCCTCAAAGCCTTCTCTTCTCCAGGCTGAAAAGTCCCAATTCTCTCAGCCTGTCCTCATAGCAGAGCTGCTGCAGCCCTCTGATCATTTTCATGGCCTTCCTCTGGACTCTCTCCAACACTTCCATGTCCTTCCTGTGCTGGGGGCTGCAGAGCTGCAGACAGTGCTGCAGGTGGGGTGTGAGGAGAGCAGAGCAAAGGGGCAGAATCCCCTCCCTTGCCCTGCTGCCCACAGCTGCTCTTGCTGCAGCCCAGCACACAGTTGCTGTCTGGGCTGTGTGTGCACACTGTTGGCTCATGTTGAGCTTCTCATCCCCCCACACCCCCAGGTCCTTTTCCTCAGCTTGTCCTTACCATTTCGTCCCGAGCTTCTGTTTCTTTCCGTAGAGGGGGCTCGAACTGCAGCTTATCAACTACAAAACATAACAAATTCAGATTTAACACACAGCACCTCCTTTTAATTTACACTTTACCATGCAATTAATTTACAACTCAACACACAGAGTGCTCTTCCAGTGCTTACTAGAGGGAAACACAGGTTGTAACAGATCCAAACCTTATGCAGGCAAGACTTAATTTGCCTGCTGAATGCAAGCAGCATTTAAATATTTAGACAACAAGGCTGATATTTAAAGCTTGCAAACCTGAAACCCGCAAGAAACAGACCAAAAGCAAACAGCAGAGCTACACAAAGCTGCAACTGCCTAACCACATGTTACAGGTAATGCATATGAGAGGATTAAAAAAGACAAACAAGAGGCTTTCTACCAGCAAGCTTTCTAAAAGTGTCGTGTGGGACATGCAGAGGAGCAGAACACATTTAAACTACAGAAGATGTTCATCCTAATCTGGAGAATTGCCTTTTTTACCCTCAAAATTTCAACTTAGATCCAAGTGATTTATGTATCAAGATCGTTTTGAAAATCAAATAGAAGGTTATATGAAAAGGACAAAAAAAGGGCATGATTTTACCATGCATGCTGGATAGGAGGGTCACAAAAGGGTTTCAAAGGATTCATAGAATCATAGAATGGTTTAGGTTGGAAGAGACCTTCAAGATCATCCAGTTCCAACCCCCCTGTGCCATAGGCAGGGACACCTCCCACTACAACAGGTCACTCAAGGCCCCATCCAACCTGGCCTTCAACACCTCCAGGCAGGGAGCAGCCACAGCCTCCCTGGGCAACCTATTCCAGTGCCTTGCCACCCTCACTGTGAAGAACTTTCTCTTAACATCCTGTTCAAATCTCCCCTCTGCCAATTTAAACCCATTCCTCCTTGTCCTGTCATTACAAGACCTTGTGAATAGTCCCTCCCCAGCCTTCCTGTAGGCCCCCTTCAGATACTGGAAGGTTCACAGAATCACAGAATGTCAGGGGCTGGAAGAGACCTCAGAAGCTCATCCAGTCCAAACCCCCTGCCAGATCAGGATCTCCTAGAACAGATCACGCAGGAAGGCATCCAGGTGGGTTTGGAATATCTCCAGAGAGGGAGACACCACAACCCCCCTGGGTAGCTTCATCCAGTTCTGTCACCCTCACAGGGAAAAATCTCCTCCTCATATTTATATGAAACTTCCTGGGGAGATTCAGATTGGCTGTGAGGAGGTAGTACTTCACCATGAGAGTGGTGAGGCCCTGGAAGAGGTTGCCCAGGGGGCTGGTTGGGGCCACATCCCTGGAGGTGTTTAAGGCAAGGCTGGATGAGGCTGTGTCCAGCCTAATCTAGGGTAGGGTGTCCCTGCCCATGGCAGGGGAGTTGGAACTAGATGATCCTTGGGTGCTCTTCCAACCCTGACTGATTCTATGATTCTGTTAAGTACCATGTTTACAGTATGTTCAGTACTATGTTTGGAGTAAGTTCAGTACCACGTTTAGAGTAAGGGTTGGACAGGATAATTCTCGGGGTCCCTTCCAACCTGGCTTTCTTTGATTCTAAGCTCTGCATGCTACAATGCCTTTGTTTCCTACCTGAATGTCCTATTCACAGAATCACAGAATGTCAGGGGCTGCAAGAGACCTCCAAAGCTCATCCACTCCAACCCCCCTAGCAGAGCAGCGTCTCCTCTACCAGACCACACAAGAATGCACCCAGGCAGGTTTGGAATATCTCCGAGAGGGACACTCCACAACCACCCTGGGCAGCCTGTTCCAGTGCTGTGTCACCCTCACAGGGAAAAAAATCCTCCTCATGTTTACATGAAACTTCCTCTGCCTCAGCTTCCATCCATTGCCCCTTGTCCTGTCACTGGGCATCACCCAGCAGAGCCTGGCTCCAGCCTCCTGCCACTCACCCTGCACATCTTTATAACCATTGCTGAGGTCACCTCTCAGTCTCCTCCAAGCAGCACAGCCCCAGCTCCCTCAGGCTCTCCTTGTAAGAGAGCTTTTCCATTCCCTTCATTATCTTTGTGGCTCTATGCTGGACTCTCTCAAACACTTCTATGTCCCTCTTGAACTGCGAGGCTCAGAACTTGACACAAAACTCCACATATGGCCTCACCAGGGCAGAGTAGAGGGGCAGGAGAACCTCTCTCAACCTACTAACCACAGCCCTTCTAATACACCACAGAATGGCACTGGCCCTCCTGGCCACAAGTGCACATTGCTGGCTCCTGGTCACCCTCCCATCAACTAGGACTCCCAAATCCTTTTCCCCTTTGCTGCCTTTCAACAGGAAAGTCCCCAGCCTATACTAATCCCTGGGTTTGTTCTTTCCCAGTTGCAAGACTCTACATTCATAGAATTGTTTTGGGTTGGAAGGCACCTTCGATATCATCTAGTTCCAACCCCCTGCCATGGGCAGGGACACCTTCCACTAGAACAGGTTGCTCAAGGCTTCATCCAGCCTAGCCTTGAACACCTCCAGGGAGAAGGCATCCATAACCTTCCTAGGCAACCTGTTCCTGTGTCTCACCACCCTTATTGTCCAGAATTTCTCTCTAACATCCAGTCTAAATCTGCTCTCAAGTATTTTCTCATCACACTACAACACTCAACATCCTCCTGTGAAAATACATCCTCCTTATAGAATCATAGAATGGTTTAGGTTGGAAGGGACCTCAAAAATCATCCAGTTCCAACCCCCTGCCATAGGCAGGGACATCTCCCACTAGAACATTATCAACTCACACTCATTTTTTTGCTGTTTGCATGTTATAAGTGGGTTTGGCCTTTAGAGTAAAGCTGCTTGCTCTGGAAGAAATCACAAACTTTAAGGGCCTGTGCAAATTTTTTATGTTAAGTTTGTGATGCAGACATGAATGGAAGGAGACAGCAAAAAAATAATGAAGTTTGAATTATGATTTAGGAAAAAAATGAAGAGTCATGTGTATTAGAATTACAGAATTCCAGCATGATGGGGCTTGGAAGGGACCACTGGAGATCATCCAGTCCCCTGATAAAGCAGGGTCACCCACAGCAGCTTGCCCAGGATCAAAATGGCTAGGTGGGTTTGGAGTCTCCCCCAAAAAGGAGACTCCACAACCTCTCTGGGCAGCCAGCTCCAAGGCACCAGCACCCAAACAACAGGAGTTACTCCTCATGTTCAGATGGAACCTCCTGGGATCCAGCTTATGGTCACTGTTCCTTGTGTTGTCACTGGGAACCAATGAAAAGGAACTGGCTCCATCCTCTTGAACACTGCCCTTTAATTATTGACCAGCACTGATCAGATCCCCTCTTAGGCTGCTCTTCTCTGAGGCTAAACAGCCCCAGGTCATTCAGCCCTTCCTCCTCATGAAGATGCTCCAAGCCCCTGAGCATCTTTGCAACCCTCTTGCAATATGCTGGTTTTTTGGTTTTTGGTTTTTTTTTTTTTTTTCTGATCCTGTTTCTCAGAAGTGCCAATGCAGAAAAGACTTTCAAAGTACACCAGCAAAGAGCAATGCCAACACCCTCCTTGGGTAGAACCAAGCTGTGCTGGTTTGAACTAATGGGAGGATTTTGATGAGAAAGTAGATTACAAGCTGAGAAAGGAAAACTAAAATTATTTCTGCTCCATTCACAGTTTTACTGAAATTGTGTAAGAGTTAGAACCATAACATAGATAAGACAGAGCTGTTTGAGCTGTTGGGGCTTTCGCATCTCTCTCTCTCTCTCCCTACCTTCTAGCTGGATCTGTGTAACTCCACTAACCACTTTCCTACTCCTTAACCCCTCTGGCTGATCTTCCCCACTTACCTGGCACGTAAGACAGATACTGGGATAAGATTGGGTATTGGGGGGAAGGTGGTAGGGTGGTTGGGAACCCCTCTTGGGGATTCTGATCTCTGGGAGGGCTGTGGCCTTTCTGTATTACCTTTTTGCTGTATATACCTGTAAATAATATCTGTGATACGTTGTAAATATCTGTGATACGTTGTAAATATCTGTGATACGTTGTAAATATCTGTGATACGTTGCAAATATCTGCTTGGCTACTGCACAAAGCCGTAACATGAAGCTTCATTCATTAACTTCCAGCCGACTGAGTTCCAGCCTGGGTTATTTTAAAGGTGTGGGGGAGGGGGCAGATCCTGCTGAACCACCACACAAGCCAAGACCACAGCAGAGGCAAAGCAGGTCGGGTACGTACAGTTGATCTCCGACGCCGTCCTCTCTGCCCTGACGTTCCTGTTGGTCGACCGAATCGTATGGCGGACGATGGCGTGAGGCTGCGAGGGCCAGAAAGAAGACGACAGTTGAGGCAAACAGTATGGGTCCTTTGGGTCTCCACCCACAACCAAACCAACAAGGAGAAAAGAGAGTTCTAAGAGCCAAGTCACACACATGTAACGTGCACCGCCTCTGTCCTAGCCTCATGGTTCGTGTACGAGATCATAGAGTGGTTTAGGTTGGAAGGGAGCTCGAAGCTCATCCAGTTCCAACCCCCCTGTGCCACAGGTGGGGACACCTCTCACTAGAACAAGTCACTCAAGGCCTCGTCCAACCTGGCCTTTAACATCTCCAGGGATGTTGTGAATGACAGAATCACCCAATGTGATCTTTGATCACATTGGGTGATTCTGTCATCCACAACATCCCTGGGTGACCTGTGCCAGTGTCTCACCACCCTCACTGCAAAGAACTTCTTCCCAATATCCAGTTTCAATCTCCCCTTTGCCACCCTTCACTGCAAAGAACTTATCATAGAATGGTTTAGGTTGGAAGAGACCTCAAAGCTCAGCCAGTTCCAACCCCTCGCCTACATAGGCAGGGACACCTCCTGCTAGAATAGGTTGCTCAAGGCCTAATCCAACCTGGCCTTCAACATCTCCAGGGATGTTGTGGATGACAGAATCAACCAATGTGATCTTTGATCACATTGGTTGATTCTGTCATCCACAATCTCCCTGGGCAACCTGTGCCAGTGTCTCATCACCCTCACTGCAAAGAACTTCTTCTCCATATCCATTTTCAGTCTCCCCTCTGCCAGTTTAAACCCATTCCTCCTCATCCTGGCATTACAAGACCTTGTCAATAGTCCCTCCTCAGTCTTCCTGTAGGCCCCCTTCAGATACTGGAATGCTACTAAGGATAGAAGGATCCTTCCATACCCAAACAGTGCAGATTCACAGAATGGTTTGGGTTGGAAGGGATCTTTGAGGCCCTCCATTTCCAACCCCTGCCATGCAGGTGGGATTAGACCGGGTGGCTCAAGGCCCCATACAACCTGCCTTTGAACACTTCCAGGCATGGAGCCTCCACAGCTTCTCTGGGTAATCTGTTCCAGTGCCTCACCACTCTCCCAGAGAACAATTTCTTCCTAATGTCTAATCTCAATGTATCTTCTTCCAGTTTGAAGCTGTCACCTGTTGCCCTGTCACTCCATCCCTGTGTAAAACAGCCCTCTCCAGGGATCTACAGTTCTTCTGTAGCCCCCTTCAAATGCTGGAAGCTGCTCTAAGATCTCCCCAAAGCCTTCTTTTCTCCAGGCTGAACACACCCCCAACTCTCTCAGCCTGTTTTCACAGGAGAGGTGCTCAAGCCCTCAGATCACCTTCATGGCCTCCTACAGACCAGCCCCAGCCTTGCAAAACCCACACACAGGTTCCTGCTCTAGCCCCATAGCAAAAGTTTGACAAGAGCTGTGGCAGTATTTCCTGGCTTCTCCTGCCAGAAATGTTGGGGTTATGTCCCCCAAAGCTGCACCCTTACCTTCCCAAAGCAAAGCAGGTTATTTAAACTGCACTTTTACCTAAAGGCAGTGTGTTGGTTTGAGCTAATTGGAGAATTTGAGTGAGAAAGTAGACTATGGGCTGAGAGAGAGTTAAACACAGTGTGTCACTTCACCTAGTTTCACTGAGAAAGAAAAAAAAGTTGTTTTTAAGAGCTGTTCTCAAAACAACCAGATTAGCAGTCTGCTTCTGTCTGTGCTGGCTCTGGCCGCTCTCTCCTTTGTCTCTCGGTCTTGGCTAATTCAGATTAAAATCATTAAAACTCCTAATTCCTTCCTATTACTACNTTCACTGGATATTTCTGTAAATATCTGTTATATCTTGTAAATATTTGCTTGTATATTGTGCAAAGCTGTAAACATAAAGCTTCATTTATTAACTTCCAGTGTTGTCCTGAGTTTTAGCCGGGGTTTATAAAGGTGGGGGGGGCCAGGTAACTGCAAACCCACTACAGGCAGAAAACCAAAAGATGTTCTCACCTCAAAATCGTCATCGTCGACTTCACTGTAGTGTGTATGGTTGTCAGGATTATTAACTTTATCCAACAGCTCAACTGCTAAAGATCTTGAAAGACCAGGCTGCCCAACAAAGCTATGCTGCAAGTGCAGAAAAGAGAGTTACAACATGCAAGTGCTATGGAACAGTAATAAGCAGCCAATGAAGAACCTGACTGAATCCTGGGGAGCTTCAGTGTTACTTTAATGACTCCTTCATGGCCAAGCTTTCTAACTTCTCCCCAAGCTTGGAAAACCCACACTTTTGGTCACTTTTAAATTGGAGATTGAATTCTGAGTCCAACAAACAATTACACTTGAATTTCACTTTTTATGGAAGTACTTTAGCAGAGTTTCAGAAGGCAGAAATAGAATCAGAGAATCATTTTGGTTGGAAATGCCCTTTAAGATCACAGAGTCCAATCACTGCATCAAGGCTGGTGCTAAACCATGTCCCTCAGCATCACATCTCTTCTGCTTTTAAACACCTGCAGGGTGGGGATTCAACCACCTCCCTGGGAAGCCTGTTCTAGTGTTTAAGAATGCTTTCAGTGAAGAATTTTCTCCTATTGCCCAACTTAAACCTCCCATGGTGCAACGTGAGGCCATTTCCTCTTGCTCTATCACTTGTTACTAGGAAGAAGAAACCAACCCCCTCCTTTCATGAGCTGGTGAGAGTAACAAGGTCTCCCCTCAGCCTCCTTTTCTCCAAAACCAGGCAGATGAACAACACTAAACACATTTGTTTTCTGTTTAAGTGACAGGAATGGTCAATGCCTATGCAGCTATACCCCAAGAGGCTGAGACACTTCGATTGCAGAGAGGACAAGGCTGAAGAGAAAATATGAAGCAAATTCTGGAATTGTTCCTACTAAGAACCACATAAAAATCTTGCTACTGAACAAATCTTGCTACACCTGACCAGGGTCCTTCCTTCAGATTTCACCATCCTTGTTGTAAGATCAGAGAGAGAATGCTATGGTTTGAGGCTGGGTGCCTCAATGAAGTTGATGAAGCCAGACAAGTTCAGGAGGTGGACCAGAAGATGTAATATTTTGTTATTTCATTCCTAGAAAAGTGGCTGCAGAGTCAGTTTCTTCCCCCTTCCCTCTCTCTCTCTCTCCTCAATGCTGCATCCTTGTTTTGTGATGCAGGGGAGTGAGGCTTGGAGCAGCCTTGGCAGGGGTCTGAAGCTGGCAAGATGAATTTTAGCCACGTTACTCAGGTTTGGTATGGGTGGTGGTGGTTAGAGAGGCATGCTAAGGGGGTGGTGCATTTGAGGCCTGTTTTATTTGTCCTGGTTTAGGATAGGATAGGATAGGATAAAATCAAATAAAATAGAACAGGATAGGTTAGGATAGGATAGGTTAGGATAGGATAGGATAGGATAGGATAGGACAGGACAGGACAGGACAGGACAGGATAGGACAGGATAGGACAGAACAGGACAGGATAAAATAGAACAGGATAGAATAGAATAGAATAGAATAGAATAGAATAGAATAGAATAGGATAGGATAGGATAGGATAGGATAGGATAGGATAGGATAGGATAGGATAGGATAGGATAGGATAGGATAGGATAGAATCGGATAGAACCAGGTTGGAAGAGACCTCCAAGCTCATCCAGTCCTATCACTCAGCCCTATCCAATCAACTAGACCATGGCACTAAGTGCCCCATCCAGTCCTTTCTTGACCACCTCCAGGGACTGTGACTCCACCACCTCCCTGGGCAGCCCATTCCAATGGAATGTTTGGAGGAAGGTGGTGAGAAACTTTAGCCTAAGGAGGTTTAGGTTTGGAGAAGGTAGTTCCAGTTTGCTTTGCTATGATCTGTTGCTTGCCTTGAAGCCAGATTCTCTTATTGATCATAGAATGGTTTAGGTTGGAAGAGACCTTCAAGATCATCCAGTTCCAACCCCCCTGTGCCATAGGCAGGGACACCTCCCACTAGATCAGGTCGCTCAATACCTCATCCAACCTGGCCTTCAACACCTCCAGGGAGGGAGCAGCCACAACCTCCCTGGGCAACCTGTGCCAGTGCCTCACCACCCTCACTGTGAAGAATTTCTTCCCAACATCCCGTTCAAATCTCCCCTTCGCCAATTTGAACCCATTCCCCCTCGTCCTGTCATTACAAGACCTTGATGTCACTAAAAGGTTTTGAGTCACTTACAGAAAGGAGTCTGTCTGCTGTTGGTCTCTTCTTTGGGTTTTTGGTAAGTGTTATTTTGAAAAAATTATGGAATGTTGATGACCTGAATGGGAAAAAAAAAAAAAAAAAAAGGGTTTCTGGTTAATTTTTTCAAGAAGGTCTTTTTGATTTTAACGTTGTTACTAAACAGACCACAAAAGGATGTGCTAAGGATGTGTCTGCGTGCCCCATCTCAGGTTTGAATAACTACACTTCCAAGTTAACAGAAGAGGACCAAAAAAAAAAACCAACAAAAAACCATAGTTTGATTCATGGAAAACATTTTCAACGGGTAATGAACCAAATGGATAATACATCAAACATGTAGAGAGCCATTTCAAAAAATTTTTTTCCAGCTTCAACTGTTAAGAGAATTAGGTCTCAGAGGAAAAAAAAAAAAAAAAAGGAAAAAAAAAAATCAGGTATGTACCCAGCAAACCCTCAAAATCAGGCAATTGACCAATTTCCCCCATTTCACTGGTGTTGCCTAGAGGGAAGAAAATGTAAGACGATGCTCTAGACAGACTCAAGTTACCCTTTAAAACGTTTTGTGGCTATTTCCAGCACAACTTAGATGCCTGTGTCACTTCTCCTCTCTTTTTTTTTTTTTTTTACATCTGAGTTATGACTTGATGTTATGACTGGACCTAACCATTTCTCAACCATTTTAATGCCTCTCTTGGGGACAACAGCAGCTGAAGTCTGCTCGCTCTCACATCACATTACAAAACACATTTCCTCTTTCAGCTCTAGCATTTGAGAAGGCAGCAGTGGAGAAGTGCACTGGCTGGGGTTAGGCTGAGCAGTTTCAATACAGGAAACATGCACTTAAATGTGTTTTCTCCTTTCCTCTAGCACACATCTGCCCACTCAAACATCTCAAGGCATAAAGCCTGCAGAGCAGCATCATAGGCAAAATAATCCTCCCTGTCAGAATTGGTTTGTGGCTCATAAATATTAGCAAGCGTGGTACGAAATCCTGCAGACACTGGGGAGGTATCACAGGATGAAGAAACCATGGAAAGATTAAGGGATTACCTGTCCCCACTGTGAATTGCAAATGCTCTGTAATAGGAATTAAGGGAGAGGAATAAAAACAACTTTCATTTCTAGAACATACAAAGAGGACTGAAGAAGGGAGATTTCATTTCCCTCTGGATCACTGGCAGGGATAATGCCAGAGATACAATTTCCCTTTGGATCACTGGCAGGGATCCATTTACACAGGTAGGGCTCTCCTGTCCCACACTGCTGGTTTTCAGAAATGCAGAAAATCAGAGAATGCTTTGGGTTGGAAGTGACCTTAAAGATCACCTAGTTCCAACGCCCCTGCCGTGGGCAGATGTCTGCTGCTGGACCTTAAACCTTTGTTTGCTTTCAGGCACCTAAAAACCAGCTAGGCTGTCTCTCAGGGAGGTTTCCTGCAGATGGAATTATCTCCCAGGCTTCAGAGTTTAAAAGCAGCACAAATGATTTTTCACTGCCTCCCTTCTTCAGTAATGACAAATGAGATTTGCACACATTATCTACAGAGTATTGAACAAAGGAAAGAGTTGAACCTACCATTTTGCTTTTTCCTTTAGTTTTGGTGGTTGAAAATTACTTTTGGACATTAAAAACAAAGCCCTAAAGGTAAAGGAAGAATGATGTTATTATATGATCATTATTTTCATAGAATCATAGAACCAGCCAGGGTTGGAAGGGACCACAAGGATCATTTAGTTCCAGCCCCCCTGCCATGCCCAGGGACACCCTACCCTACAGCAGGCTGCTCACAGCCTCATCCAGCCTTGACTTAAACACCTCCAGGGATATGGCCCCAGCCACCTCCCTGGGCATTCCAATATCTAGAACACTTTAATACTTTATGGTAAGAATACCAGGCTCACAGGATGTCAGGGATTGGGAGGGACCCAAAGAGATCATTGAGTCCAACCCCCCTGCCACAGCAGGACCAGACAATCTAGCTCAGGGCACACAGGAACACATCCAAACAGGACTGGAAAGGCTCCAGAGAAGGAGACTCCACAACCTCTCTGGGCAGCCTGTGTCAGTGCTCTGAGACCCTTACAGTAAAGAAGTTCCCCCTTGTGTTGAATCACATTGCTGACACTGGATTCTAGCCTATACTGTGTTAAAGGACTGACAGAGTAAAGCTCTTGACTTTCTGATCTTTAAGTAAAATCTTTTTATCTCCAGGCATAATCCTGTTAAACATAAGGCTACAGTTTTTCTAGTGGTTTACTACACTTGCTTTTAATCACCTTGTTGATGACACTACAAAGAGGTGGTGGTGGTGTTAAATTAACAACTGAAGTGATAATTTCAATTCTAAATTTAAGTCTGAGGTTTCAGATTCGTCTTAAAATCACAGAATCATAGAATGGTTTAGGTTGGAAGAGAGCTCAAAGATCACCCAGTTCCAACCCTCTGCCATAGGCAGGGACACCTCCCACTAGAACAGGTTGCTTAAGGCCTCATCCAAGCTGGTCCTAAACACCTCCAGGGAGGTTGTAGAGCACAGAATCACTGAATGTGACATTTTGTGATTCTGTCATCCACAACCTCCCTGAGCAACCTGTGCCAGTGTCTCACCACCCTCACTGGAAAGAATTTTTTCCTAACGTCCAGTCTAAATCTCCCCTCTTACAGTTTCAATCCATTCCCTCTCATTCTATCCCAACAAGCCCTTGTAAAAAAGTCCTTCCTCAGCTCTTCTGTTTCAATCTCCCCTCTGCCAGTTTAAACCCATTCCTCCTCATCCTGTCATTACAAGACCTTGTCAATAGTCTCTCCCCAGCCTTCCTGTAGACCCTTTTCAGATACTGGAAGGCTACTATAAGGTCTCCTCGAAGCCTTCTCTTCTNGAGTCCAACCCCCCTGCCACAGCAGGACCAGACAATCTAGCTCAGGGCACACAGGAACACATCCAAACAGGACTGGAAAGGCTCCAGAGAAGGAGACTCCACAACCTCTCTGGGCAGCCTGTGTCAGTGCTCTGAGACCCTTACAGTAAAGAAGTTCCCCCTTGTGTTGAATCACATTGCTGACACTGGATTCTAGCCTATACTGTGTTAAAGGACTGACAGAGTAAAGCTCTTGACTTTCTGATCTTTAAGTAAAATCTTTTTATCTCCAGGCATAATCCTGTTAAACATAAGGCTACAGTTTTTCTAGTGGTTTACTACACTTGCTTTTAATCACCTTGTTGATGACACTACAAAGAGGTGGTGGTGGTGTTAAATTAACAACTGAAGTGATAATTTCAATTCTAAATTTAAGTCTGAGGTTTCAGATTCGTCTTAAAATCACAGAATCATAGAATGGTTTAGGTTGGAAGAGAGCTCAAAGATCACCCAGTTCCAACCCTCTGCCATAGGCAGGGACACCTCCCACTAGAACAGGTTGCTTAAGGCCTCATCCAAGCTGGTCCTAAACACCTCCAGGGAGGTTGTAGAGCACAGAATCACTGAATGTGACATTTTGTGATTCTGTCATCCACAACCTCCCTGAGCAACCTGTGCCAGTGTCTCACCACCCTCACTGGAAAGAATTTTTTCCTAACGTCCAGTCTAAATCTCCCCTCTTACAGTTTCAATCCATTCCCTCTCATTCTATCCCAACAAGCCCTTGTAAAAAAGTCCTTCCTCAGCTCTTCTGTTTCAATCTCCCCTCTGCCAGTTTAAACCCATTCCTCCTCATCCTGTCATTACAAGACCTTGTCAATAGTCTCTCCCCAGCCTTCCTGTAGACCCTTTTCAGATACTGGAAGGCTACTATAAGGTCTCCTCGAAGCCTTCTCTTCTACACCTGAAAAGCCCCAACTCTCTCAGTCTGTCCTCATAGCAGAGCTTCTGCAGCCCTCTGAGCATCTGAAAGACTACTTTAAGGTCTCCTTGAAGCCTTCTCTTCTCCAGACTGAAGAGCTACAGCTCATGGGAGCAAAAGTAGATGACCGACGAAGGAACCCTAGGGTAAGATTCTGAGCTATGAAGAAGGTTGAAGTGTATCTACTGGGCCTGAAGAGGGTCCCCAGCCACCAGACCTCATGGGGTGAAGATCAAACATGGGTGGCTGAAGCTCTGCCAGTTCGATGGCAGTGATGCCCACGGCCCAGATATCGCAGAGCTGGTTGTAGCCGCCGTTCTTCTCCACTGCTGCCACCTCCGGGGCCATCCTTGCAAAGCAAAAAGGAAGAAGGATTTCAGAGAACCATAGAATCAGCCAGGCTGGAAGAGACCTCCAAGATCATCCAGCCCAACCCAGCACCCAGCCCTAGCCAATGGCACTAAGTGCCCCATCCAAGCTTTGCTTCAACACCTCCAGGGATGGGGACTCCACCACCTCCCTGGGCAGCCCATTCCAACGCCAATCACTCTCTCTGGCAACAACTTCCTCCTAACATCCAGCCTAGACCACCCCTGGCACAGCTTGAGGAAAAAAAAAAAAAAAGTATTTTTTATCGAAAGCCCTCCCTGCTTCTGAGCAGTACCCACATACAGGAGACACATAACATGTCACAGATTCATGGAATCCCTTGGGTTGGAAGGGTCCTTCAGGATCATTTAGTTCTGATCCCCATGCTGTTGGCAGGGATACCTCCCACTAGAGCAGGTTGCTCAAGGACTCATCCTACCTGGCCTTCAACACCTCCAGGGAAGTGGCATGCAGAACCTCCCTGGGCAACCTGTGCCAGTGTCTCACCACCCTCACTGGCAAGAATTTCTTCCTAATATCCAGTCTAAATCTCCTCCCTTCCAGCTTCAATGCATTCCCGCTCATCCTATCCCAACAAGTCCTTCCTTAGCTCTCCTGTAGCCCACTTCAGACACTGGAAGGCTGCTCTAAGGTCTCCTTGGAGCTTTCTCTTTTCCAGTTTGAACAGCTTCAACTCTTTCATCTTGTCCTCACAGGAGAGGTGCTTCAGCCCTCTGATCACCTTCATGGCCTCCTCTGGACCTGCCTCAACAGTTCCATGTCTTTCTTGTGCTGGGGGCCACAGAACTGGACTCAGTTCTCCAGGTGGGGGTCTCATGAGAGCAGAGTGGGAGAAGCACTTTCCTTGTCCTGCTGGTCATGCTTCTTTTGATGCAGCCCAGGATAAGGCATAACCCTAGAGCAGGACCTCTGCTAAAAAGCTTAGCTGAGAGGAAAGCCTCATGTCCCCCTCACCCAGCACCAGGGGAGTGGAGCACAGAGCTCATGGGCTGCGTGGCAGTCCTAGGACTAGAACTGGTCTCGTGATTCCTGGTGAAATGCTTTGATTACTAAATGATCTTCCTGCAGCCCAGGATAAGGCACAACCCTAGAGCAGGACCTCTCCTAAAAAGCCTAGCTGAGGGGAAAGCTTCATGTCCCCCTCACCCAGCATCAGGGGAGTGGAGCACAGAGCTCATGGGCTGCGTGGCAGTCCTAGGACTAGAACTGGTCTCAGGATTCCTGGTGAAATGCTTTAATTACTAAATGATCTTCCTGACTTCAGTCCTCCTCCTCCATTAGGTTAAAGAGGGCAGCAATCAATTGGAAGCCATTATCTGGGTTAAGCTGTAGGCACACACTGAGTCTACACCAAGGATATGGCCCAAGGCATCTCAGCTGCTTCACAGTGATACCAGAAATCAACAGCAGAGAGATTTGCATATCTAATCCAACTCAAGATTCACAATTAGGTATTAGCATATTAAATGTTGCCTTGCACTGACATTGATCAGCTGAGGTGATGAAAAGACAACTGATAATCTGTTTTTCCTCACCATTTTTTTTCCTGCACAGGGACTGAAAAGATATTTGGCTTATTCCCTAAAGAGGTAAGAAGTTACTGCTCAGTTAAATGAGCTTTAGGTATCCAGAAGGGGAGAACGTTCTGCATTCATAAATTTAGGAGAAACAGCAATCCTGTCTCAAATATCAAGTGCTTTGTGCTACAGCATCAGACCAGCTACACTTTGTGCTTCCCAGACAACTGTTGGGCATTTTGCTATGAGAAAAAAAAAAGGAATTTATTATCACAGAATGGTTTGGGTTGGAAGGAATTTTAAAGATGATCAGAGGGCTGCAGCACCTCTGCCATGAGGACAGACTGAAAGAGTTGGGGCTGTTGAGTCTGGAGAAGAGGAGGCTCCCAGGTGACCTTCTTGTGGCCTTCCAGGATCAGAAAAGCTGGGGAGGGACTTTTTAGGCTATCAGGTAGCAACAGGACATGGGGGAATGGAGCAAAGCTGGAGGTGGGGAGATTCAGAGTGGATGTGAGGAGGAAGTTGTTCAGCATGAGAGTGGTGAGAGCCTGGAATGGGTTGCCCAGGGGGGTGGTTGGGGCCACTTCCCTGGAGGTGTTTGCAGCCAGGCTGGATGAGGCTCTGTCCAGCCTAATCCAGGGTAGAGTGTCCCTGCCCATAGCAGGGGGTTGGAACTAGATGACTTTGTGGTCCCTTCCAACCCTGACTGATTCTATGATTCTAAGATCATCTAGTTCCAACCCCTCTGCCATGAGTAGGGGCACCTCCTGCTAGATCAGGTTGCTTAAGGTCCCCATACAACCTGCCCCTGAACAATTCCAGGCTTGGAGCCTCCACAACTTCTCAGGGCAACTTGTTCCAGTGCCTCACCACCCTCATGGGGAAGATTTTCTTCCTAACATCTCATCTCAGCCCAGCTTCTTCCAGTTTGAAACTGTCATCCCTTGTCCTACCACTCCATGCCTTGGTAAAACATCTCTCTCCAGCTCTCCTGCACCCCACTTCGAACACTGGAAGCTGCTCTAAGGTCTCTCCCGAGCCTTCTCTTCTCCAGGCTGAACACCCCCAGCTCTCTCAGCCTGTCACCAGGGGAGAATTCATTTATTCCAATCATTCTACTGCTCCATAAATTTAACAATACGGTGTTCAGTGCGTGCACTTTACAACTCCTGGCACAAACACAGCCTCAGCTTTGCATAAACCACAGCAATGAAAGCAGTTTTATTACCAGTAAGGGGTACCAATAAAGGATTTCCTCTTCGCAATGGTGGCTGTGATTTTTGCTGCTACACCAAAGTCAGCTGGAAGAGAAAATTATCAACAGATTTTAAAATTGCATTTTAAGGCCTCCAATTCCGCTCCAGGGGGTAGCATATTAAAAAAAAAAAAAGAATAATAACTTTTCTCATCCAAATAATAATAAAAAAACCATTAGGCTTCAACAGTTAAAGATAAATAACGAGATGAGTAAATGTTTTCACTGATTCCAAATCACAGAAGAGACCTCTGGAGATCTCCTAGTCCAACCCCACTGCTAAAGCAGGGGCACCCACGGCAGCTTGCCTGGGATCATAGAATAGTTTAGGTTGGAAGAGACCTCAAAGCACATCCAGTTCCAACCCCCCTGTGCCATAGGCAGAGACACCTCCCACTAGATCAGGTCGTTCAAGGCCTCATCCAACCTGGCCTTGAACACCTCCACAAAGGGAGCAGACACAACCTCCCTGGGCAACCTGTGCCAGTGTCTCACCACTCTCACCGTCAAGAACTTTCTCCTAACATCCCGTTTAGATCTCCCCTCTGCCACTTTGAACCCATTCCCCCTCGTCCTGGCATTACAAGATCTTGTGAACAGTCCCTCCCCAGCCTTCCTGTAGGCCCCCTTCACATACTGGAAGGCTCCTATAAGGTCTCCTGGAAGCCTTCTCTTCTCCAGGCTGAAAAGTCCCAACTCTCTCAGCCTGTCCTCATAGCAGAGCTGCTGCAGCCCTCTGATCATCTTCGTGGCCTCCTCTGGACTCTCTCCAGCAGTTCCATGTCCTTCCTGAGCTGGGGACTCCAGAACTGCACACAGTAGGATCACAATGGCCAGGTGGGTTTGGAATCTCTCCAGAGAAGGAGACTTCCACAATCCCTCTGCACAGCTTACTCCAAGATTCCAGCACCCTCACCCCAGTTTCTCCTCATCTTCAGATGGAACCTCCTGGGTTCCAGTTTGTGCCCATTGCCCCTTGTCCGTGAACCGAGCAGCACTGAAAAGAGTCTGGCCCTATCCTCTTGCTCCCACCCTTTAGCTACTGCTAAGCATTGATGCCAGGATATCAGGGGTTGGAAGGGACTCAAAGAGATCATCAAGTCCAACTCCCCTGCCACAGCAGGACCAGACAATCTAGCTCAGGTCACACAGGAACACATCCAAACAGGACTGGAAAGGCTCCAGACAAGGAGACTCCACAACCTCTCTGGGCAGCCTGTGCCAGTGCTCTGGGACCCACACAGGCAAGAAGTTCCCTCTTGTGTTGAGCTGCAACCTCCTGTGCTGCAGCTTCCATCCATTGCTCCTTGGCCTATCTAGGAAGCAAGTGAGCAGAGCCTGACTCCCCTCTCCTGATACCCAGCCCTCAGATATTTTTTAACATTTATTAGATCCCCTCTCAGGCTTCTCTTCTCCAGACTAAGTAGCCCCAGGTCCCTCAGCCTCTCCTCATCAGGCAGTGCTGCAGTCCCCTCATCATCCTCGTAGCCCTCCACTGGACCCTCTCCAGCAGATCCCTGTCCCTCTTAAACTGGGGAACCGAAAACTGAACACAGCACTCAAGATGAGGTCTCATCAGGGCAGAGTAGAAGTGGAGGAGAACATCCCTTGACCTGCTGGACACAGATCTTCCGAATACACCCCAGGATCTCATTGGCCTTCCTGGCCACAAGGGCACATTGCTGTGCCATGGATGTTCTCCACCAGCACTCCCAAGGTCCCTCTCCACAGGGCTGCTCTCCAACAGATCACCTCCCTTGATAAAAGCTTTTATTCTCCATCCAGCTCATTCATGGCCCTGCACTTTTCCAGGCTATTTTTTTTCCACCTCACAAGAGAGCAACCAAGCAACCTCTCTCAGAATATAGTGGATATTCCATTTAACATCCAAGAGGAAAAGCAGCATCATGCTTTGGAAGCTGCACTGTTTCTGTGTTGCTTATGAAGGAGCTGTAGGGGGCCCATCTGTCCTCTGCTCTGAAGTCTCTGTCTAGGGGGACAATTAATGCCTTGCTCTCAGAGTTGCAGATATTCAGGTGGTCTTACTGAGTCCCCCCCCCAAAAAAAAAAGAGGTTAACTGAAGTGCTTTTTATTTTGATTGCATTTGTAGCATGAGCAAATCTAACCAGCTTAGCAGGCAGATGGAAGGGATCACTGCGTGACCTATGGTTAAGGCAGTTAGTGGCATCTCCTGTCAGCTTCAGGGTTTTACTCTTGGGGTGTGTTTGGGTTTTTTCCCCCCTGCTTTCCTCTTTAAAAAGCTGGACTTGCCTAGCACAGCACTCCTGGCTCACCACAGGGGAGAAAAAGTGTTGAAGCACACAGCTTTCCTGAAGAGGAGCCATGCACAACCACCTTGAATCCAACACCAGACACAGCTGATGAGCATCCCATGCCTTCTCCTAGGATGTCTGCCAGGGTCAGGAGATGCTGGCTCTCACAAGAGGATACTTGGTGGCTCTGAGGCAAACCAGCCTTATTAGCTAGGGACAGACCCAGGCAACCTGGGTTCAATACCCAGGTGACCCCAACCTGGCACATTCCAGGATAACCTGGGAGGCTTTGAGGCTTGATGGTTGAAAAAAACAAAAAACAAAATTAAAAAAAAAAAAAATTAAAAAAAAAAAGACATTATCTACAAATTAAAGAGAACCAAAACTTCACATCTCACATGTACACAAGCCCATGGATATACATTTTCTATCAAGATAATAAGAAGGACAAAGCATCATAAAGCTTGGAAAAGACCTCCAAGATGAAATCTAACCATTAACCCAGGACTGTGAAGTCACTATTAAATCATGTTCCTCTGCGCCACACCTCTAAGCTTTTAGAATCATAGAATGATTTAGGTTGGAAGAGACCTCAAAGATCATCCAGTTCCAACCCCCCTGTGCCATAGGCAGGGACACCTTCCACTAGATCAGGTCGCTCAAGACCTCATCCAGTCTGGCCTTCAACACCTCCAGGGAGGGAGCAGCCACAACCTCCCTGGGCAACCCATTCCAGTGTCTCACCTCCCTCACTGGAAAGAATTTCTTCCTAACATCCCGTTCAAATCTCCCCTCCACCAATTTGAACCCATTCCCCCTCCTCCTGTCATTACAAGACCTTGCGAACAGTCCCTCCCCAGCCCTCCTGTAGGCCCCCCTCAGATACTGGAAGGCTACTATAAGGTCTCCTCAAAGCCTTCTCTTCTCCAGGCTTCCAAGAATGGAGACTCTACCACTGTTCTGGGCAGCCTGTTCCAAGCACCGACAATCCTTTTGGGGAGAAAATTGTTTCTGATGCCCAGCCTCAACTTCCCCCAGTGCAATTTCAGGCCACCTCCTCACATTCTAGCACCTAAGGGAGAAGAGACCCACACCCACTTGGCTCCAAACTCCTTTCAGGGAGTCATGGGGAGCCAGAAGGTCTCCCCTCTGCCTCCTTTTCAACAGGCTGAACACCACCCAGTTCCCTCAGCTGCTCCTCACAAGACCTGTGCTTTAGACCCTTCGCATGCCACAGTCCAATACCCAAAGTCTGATGCCACTGAGAAGGGTCCCCAATAAAACTGACTCTAGCAGCACAGAAGAGCTGCTGTATTATGCTTTATCCTTTCTAGCAAGCTCAATCTTTGCTGTGCATTTTCTGTTGAGCACAGAACAGAGCCCAGTTCCCTCAGCTGCTCCTCACAAGACCTGTGCTTTAGACCCTTCGCATGCCACAGTCCAATACCCAAAGTCTGATGCCACTGAGAAGGGTCCCCAATAAAACTGACTCTAGCAGCACAGAAGAGCTGCTGTATTATGCTTTATCCTTTGTAGCAACCTCAATCTTTGCTGTGCATTTACTGCTGAGCACAAAACAGCCTTCCAGAAGACGCCTGCTCTTGCTGGAGGGCATGGTCTCTACAGGCTGCTCGTTTTTTTTCCCTCTTAATGGAATGATAAAAGCAAAAGGCAACTTGCTAAATCCAAGCAGCCCTGCTAGCAAAGTGGCTTTTGATTGATCAAATGGAAACCATCCCCATTTGCTTTCAGCTTTCGCCAGTTCAGGTCAACTTACCTAATTTGACATCTCCGTGGTCTGTCAGTAGAATATTTGCACCCTAAAACATAATAAAATGGGAAGTTCAAAATCAGGGATATATATATATATATTTTTCTGCAGTAGAAAATTGAGGCTGAACTTCTCAAAAGTTCCAAGTTACCTTGATGTCTCTGTGCATTTTGCCCTTCATATGCAAATAAGCCAAACCCTGCAAATCAAAAGACAGGAGAGGTCACTTTTCCAGTTGTGAATGCACTACAAAGTCAATCCTGTTTAACAGCACTCACATTACACAGTGGATTTAGAATCATAGAATGGTTTAGGTTGGAAGAGACCTTAAAGATTATCCAATTCCAACCCCCTGCCATAGGCAGGGACACCTCCCACTAAATTTGATTTGAAAGTGAAGACATTTGAGATTTGCAGATAAGAAGCAGGCTGGATTCTGTTCCTCATCTTTTCAGGCTTTGGTAAGTACATGTGCAGACTCAGTTACAAAAAAAACCAAACATTCAGAGTCTGACATTTTACATGGATCATAGAACTGCTTGGGTTGGAAAAGACCTCCAAGATCACCAACTCCAACCAACCATCAACCTAACACCAGCGTGGCTGTTAAAGCATCTCCTGAAGTGCCATGCCCACACATTTCCTGAAGACCTCTATAGGGTTCCACCATTTCTCTGGACAGCCTGTTCCAATGCCTGATCACTCTGTCAGCAAAATAAAAATTTCCTAATACTCAACCTAAATCTACTCTGGCACAATTTCAGGCCATTTCCTCATTAGAATCATAGAACCAGTCAGGGTTGGAAGGGACCACAAGGATCATCCAGTTCCAATCCCCTGCCATGCCCAGGGACACCTACCCTAGATCAGGCTGCCCACAGCCTCATCCACTCTGGCCTTAAATACCTCCAGGGAAGTGGTCCCAACCACCCTCCTGGGCAACCCATTCCAGGGTTATGCTGAACAACTTCCTCCACACATCCAATCTGTATCTCCCCACCTCCAGCTTTGCTCCATTCCCCCATGTCCTATCTAGTCCTAGATATTTATAAACATTAATAAGATAGATATTTATAATATCTGTATTTATGAACATTAATAAGATCCCCTCTCAGTCTTCTTTTCCCCAGGCTAAACAGCCTCATATGTCTCAGCATTTCCTCATAGGAGAGATGTTCCAGTTCCTTTATCATCCTCATAGCCTCCTTTGGACACTCTCTGGTATATCCCACTCCTTCATGAACTGGGGAGCCCAGAACTGGACACAATACTCCAGATGTGGTCTCACCAGAACACAGTAGAGAGGAAGGAGACCCTCCCTTGACCTGCTGGACACAAATTTCTTGATGCATCCCAGGATATCATAGAATCAGAGAATGGTTTAGGATGGAAGAGACCTTAAAGATCAGTCAGTTCCAACCTCAAGCCATAGGCAGGGACACCTCCCACTAGATCAGGTCGCTCAAGACCTCATCCAGCCTGGCCTTCAACACATCCAGGGAGGGAGCAGCCACAACCTCCCTAGGCAACCTGTGCCACTGTCTCGCCACCCTCACTGTGAAGAACTTCCTCCTAACATCCCATTCAAATCTCTCCTCCGCCAATTTGAACCCATTTCTCCCTGTCCTGTCCCACAAGACCTTGTCAATAGTTCCTCCCCAGCCCTCCTGTAGGCCTCCTTCAGATACTGGAAGGCCACTATAAGGTCTCCTCGAAGCCTTCTCTTCTCCAGGCTGAAAAGCCCCAACTCTCTCAGCCTGTCCTCATAATATCATTGGCATTCCTGGTCAAAAGGGCACATTGCTGTCCCACAGATAACTGACCACCAGGATTACAAAGTCCTTCTCTATGAATTTGCTTTCCAGTAGATCAACTCCTAATTTGTACTGGTGCAGAGTGTTGTTTCTCCCCAGGCACAGGACTCTACATCTACTCTTGTTGACTCTTGCCTTGCATTTCTACAGTTCTTAGCAATCACAACAAGAAACAGAATTTTAGTCATCTGCCAGTGGTACTTTTCCCCTTCTAATGGTCAGGATTTACTGCCAGAGATCAAGCAGGCAGATCAAAACACAGCTTTTAATTTGTCACTAAACTATCTACCCTCACTCTCTAGGTGTTAGCTGTTTTCTGCAACGAGAGTCCAAGTGATGTCCTAAACCATCTGCTGCACTGAATCACTGTGCTAGAGAAAAATGGGTGAAAGAAACCCAAACAACACTCTGGTCACAACCTGCAATGACCTGTCCTGGCCCACTTGCCCTGAAACCAACAGGCTCACCAAATAAAACAGGAGCAGGACTGAGGTTCAGCATTTTGCTCCTGCAGTGGGACCCAGAGAGATGTCTGCTCCTGTGTAAATCCCTTTGTAAGTCCCAGCAGAGAAGCAGCATTGCTCTGCCAAGGATCTGAAGCAAATCTTTGTGCTGCTTTACTGGAGTTTCTTGCTGATTTTCCTGTACAGTATGGAAACTATCAGACTAATCCTGGCTGATTGCTTTCGGATGGGTTCCCAGTGTGCACAAATGTACTGCACCACCTTCTGAAATCGTCTTCTCCATCTCCTTCTTGCAGATGGAGCAAATACTTCATGGTAGAGCTGCAGAAGTACAGTACCTGTAAAGTTTCTCTGCACACGTATGCGATTTGTAACTCTGACAGAGGTCCTGTTACTGAGAACAGAGAGAATAAGTGGGTAAGTGTACAATGAACAAACCATCACAGATAATGTAGATAAGCTACATATATTTATGCATTTAATCCACATATAATAAAGATTATCTACTTCCCATCCCTCTGCCATGGGCAGGGACACCCTAGACCAGGTTGCTTCAGGCCCCATTCAGCCTCCCTTTGCATGTTTTCAGGCTTGAAGCCTACATAACATCTCTGAGCAACCTATTCCACTGCCTCACCACCCTCCTGAGGAAGATTTTTTTTCCTAATATCTAACCTCAGTAGAGCTTCTTCCAGTTTGAAGCCTTCCTTTACCCCTCCATGCCTTTGCAAAAAGCCCCTCCCTAACTCTCCTGTAGCCTCTTTCAAGTACTGGAAGGTTGTTCTAAGGCAGAATCATAGAAACAGTCAGGGTTGGAAGGGACCACAAGGATCACCTAGTTCCAACCCCCCTGCCATGCCCAAGGACACCCTACCCTAGATTAGGTTGGACACAACCTCATCCAGCCTTGCCTTAAACACCTCCAGGGAAGTGTCCCCAACCATCCCCCTGGGTCTTCTCAGCATCTTCTCTTGTCCAGGCTGCCTCATAGCAGAGAGCTTCCAGCCCTCTCATCATCTTCATGACCCTCTTCTGAACCAGCTCCAACAGGTCCATGTCTCTCCTGCACTGAGGACTCCAAAGCTGGATCCAGCACTGCAGATGAAATCTCAGCAGAGATTAGCAGACCAGAGCAGAGGGGCAGAATCCCCTCCCTCCATCTGCTCCCCACACTGCTGGGGATCAGCCCAGCAGAACTGGCATCAGTAATGTTGTGAAGCAACCAAGAAGCAATCAGAATCATAGAATCAGTCAGGGCTGGAAGGGACCACAAAGACCTAGTTCCAACCCCCCTGCCATGCCCAGGGACACCCTACCCTAGATTAGGCTGCCCACAGCCTCATCCAGCCTTGCCTTAAACATCTCCAGGGAAGTGGCCTCAACCATCCCCCTGGGTCTTCCTGGCATCTTCTCCTCTCCAACCACCCCCCCGGGTCTTCTGGGCATCTTCTCCTCTCCAACCACCCCCCTGGGTCTTTCTGCCATCTTCCTCTCTCCAGGCTGAAAAAAACCAACTCTTTCAACATGGCCTCACAGCAGAGAGCTTCCAGCCCTCTCATCATCTTTGTGACCCTCTTCTGAACCAGCTCCAACAGGTCCATGTCTCTCCTGCACTGAGGACACCAAAGCTGGATCCAGCACTGCAGGTGAAATCTCAGCAGAGCAGAGGGGCAGAATCCCCTCCCCTCCATCTGCTGCCCACACTGCTGGGGATCAGCCCAGCAAAACTGGCATCAGTAATGTTGTGAAGCAACCAAGAAGGAATAGCTCCATGCTAGATTTAAGATTTGATTTTACATGAACTGTCTTTTACATCGAGCTGAAAAAGAGGGTTTTGTCTCTTCTTTTACAGAAAGGCTTTCTGTGGGGAAAAAAAAAATAATGCCACAGTAACAGAAAACAATACCCACAGTGAGGAAAAAAAAACCCCAAAGCAAACAAACAACCCTGTTTTGACAGAAATCTAATTATCATTTTACAAGTGGTTTTGTAGTAATGTAGGATCAGGGCATTCTGAGAAAGGTAAAAAGAAAAGATGAGAGATTTCTGCTAATTCTTTTAATGCCAGAAATGTAATGTTTTACTCTGCCAGATTTTTTTAATGTTAGAGTGATAATGTTTTACACTTAGGAACCATGGGGCTCAAAATGGTTTTCAGTCTCTTTGTACCGACTGGCTGAAAGATAAAGCAAAAAAAGAGCTCTGGTATTCAAAAACTCCACATTATTGCTCAAAAGCAGAGCAAGTTCCCAGACTGCTTCTCCAGCAACTCCCATAAATTCTTTTGCAGAATCAACAGCTCAAAGTGAAACCTCAGAGGGGAAAATAATAACAACAAAGTGATACAGTATTGCACAGAAGTGGGAATAAAGAGGTATTTTTACCCTTTAGAATCATAGAATCAGCCAGGTTGTAAGAGACCTCCAAGATCATCCAGTCCAACCTAGCACCCAGCCCTAGCCAATGGCACTAAGTGCCCCATCCAGGCTTTGCTTGAACACCTCCAGGGATGAGGACTCCACCTCCTCCCTGGGCAGCCCATTCCAATGCCAATCACTCTCTCTGGCAAGAATTTCATCCTAACATCCATCCTATACCTCCCCTGGCACAACTTGAGATGGTGTCCCCTTGTCCTGTTGCTGGTTGCACGGGAGAAGAGACCAACCCCACCTGGCTACAACCTCCCTTTAGGTAGTTGTAGAAAACAATGAGGTCTGACCTGAGCCTCCTCTTCTCCAGGCTGCACACCCCCAGCTCCCTCAGACTCTCTTCACAGAGCTGTGCTTCAGACCCCTCCCCAGCCTCGCTGCCCTTCTTTGCACACATTCCAGTACCTTAACATCTCTCTTGAATTGAGGAGAACAGAACTGGACACAGCACTCAAGATGTGGCCTGACCAGTGCCAAGTACAATGGATGGATGACTCCACCTTGTCCTTCTGGCTTGTTCCTGATCCAGGCCAGGATGCCATTGGCTCTGCTGCCCACCTGGGCACACTGCTGCCTCATCTTCAGCTCTTATCTGCCAGCACCCCCAGGTCCCTCCCTGCCTGGCTGCTCTCCAGCCACTCTGTCCCCAGCCTGTAGTGCCTGGGGCTGTTGTGGCCAAAGTGCAGAACTCTGCATTTAGCCTTGTTAAATCTCATCCCATCGGCCTCTGCCCACCCATCCAGCCTGTCCAAGTCCCTCTGTAGGCAGGGTGCATCAATTCAAGCAAAGCCATAGCTGGAAGGCAACCCATAAAGCCAGCACAATGTGAAACCTGGGCTAAATTTATGGAACCATGTTGCCTTTTCTTTTTCTCAGTGTTTAAAAAAATACTACTTGTGATCATCCAGTCCAACCTAGCACCCAGCCCTATCCAATGGCACTAAGTGCTCCATCCAGTCTTGAACGCCTCCAGGGATGACGACTCCACCACCTCCCTGGGTAGCCCATTCCAAAGGCATCATGAAGAAAATTAAAGTGTGTTGCTTAAAAAAACAAAAGCATGCTCTGGCCCTAAAATGACAAGGCATTAACCCAAAAATGATGTGTTTGGAAAGGGCTCTTAAAATCTGTAACTACAAAACATGGGTCATGACCTAAGGAAAAAAAAACCACGGTGCCTGGTCAGTGTCAACTGTTCTCCATTACTTAGCTTCTTGTTTATTCTTCTTCCTTGCAGAAAGCTTCCCAAAGATAAAAAAAAAAAAAAAAAAAAAAAAGCCAGAAGAGGATTCAAAGTACCATGGTAAATGTCTTGGAGGGATCCCCCACCGCAGTATTCCATGCATATCCACAGCTTCTCGCGGCTGTCAAAAGAAAGTTAAGACACAAGCATCAGATCATTAACTAAGGATGATGATTTAATGTATTATTACTATTGGTCTTCATAGACTCATAGAATGGTTTAGGTTGGAACAGGTCGCTCAAGGCCTCATCCAACCTGATCTTGAACATCTCCAGGGAGGGTGCATCCACAGCCTCCTTAGGCAACCTGTGCCAGTGTCTCACCACCCTCACTGGAAAGAATTTCTTCCTAATATCCAGTCTAATACAACCTTGAAACTGCGAGCTAAATCAAAATCACCTAACAGGTTGGCTGAAGCCTTGAGCGACTGTGCTGGTTTGAACTAATTGGAGGATCTGCATGACAAATTAGACTACAGGCTGAGAAAAGAAAACATTCCAATGTCTCCTGCAGTCATTTGTTTACTGAAATGGTATAAAGCTAGAATCAAAACAAAGATAACACAGACTGCTTTGTGCCACGGCTGCTGCTGCATCTCTCTCCCTGACTTCTTAGCTGGATCTGAAGAACTTCTAACTACATTCCTGATGCTAATGCCCCTGGTTGATCTACCTTTGCTTATCTGGCATGTAAGACAGATAGTGAGATAAGATTGGGAAGTGGGGGAAGGTAGTAGGGTAGTTGAAAACCCCCTCTGTAAAGGGTGAAGCCCACCTGGGAACCCTCTGACTCCTCCCAAGGGGTGGTCTGACCTTTCTCCAGGTGTCACAGTTAGCCCACTCCCATTTCTTGCTAGGACTTTGCTATGAAAGGGGAGGCATTTTGGCTCCTCTCTCTCTCTCTCTTCTTCTTGTCCTGATTGCCTGAGCAACTCTTCGGCCCTGCTTGCCTGAAGTAACAACCCTGCTGCTTCCGCTGCCAGACCACCACGTGCTCTCTGCCAACACATGGAGTACCACCATTGTTACTTGGAACTTGGACTAACTGCTTTTCACCATCAAATTCCTACATCCTGCCTTCATCCAAGATCAAAACCATCCATCTCAGCATCTGGACTCAATTGCCTTCCACGGGTTATATTTGTATTTTGTTCCCCTTTTTTCCCTTCTCCCCAGCTTCTGTCATTTTTTTTTTCTCATTCTCCCATAGCCTTTTCTCTCTAACCTTCCAGTATCTGAAGGGGGCCTACAGGAAGGCTGGGGAGGGACTATTCACAAGGTCTTGTAATGACAGGACAATGAGGAATGGGTTCAAATTGGTGGAGGGGAGATACAGGCGGGATGTTAGGGCAAGTTCTTCACAGTGAGGGTGGCGAGGCACTGGAACAGGTTGCCCAGGGAGGTTGTGGCTGCTCCCTCCCTGGATGCATTCAAGGCCAGGCTGGATGAGGTCTTGAGTGACCTGATCTAGTGGGAGGTGTCCCTGCCTATGGCACAGGGGGGTTGGAACTGGCTGATCTTTGAGGTCTCTTCCAACCTAGACCATTCTATGATTCTATTCTATGATTCTATATCCTGCATTCTGGTTTCCCCTTTATTCTCCCACCTTCTGTAAAAAAAACTTTTTCTTCCTATTTATTGTTAAAGTTTTATACATTTTTTACTTCCAAATTTATTGGGTTTTTGGGCTGAGGGGTAGCTAGTTTAAACCCAATACACCCTCTTAGGGGCTCTGATCTCTGAGAGGGCTGTGGTGTTTCTGTATTACCTTTTCACTGTGTACAGCTGTAAATATCTGTTATATATTGTAAAGATCTGCTTGTCTATTGTGCGTTGCTGTAAATATAAAGCTTCATTTCCTTAACTTCCAGCTGACTGAGTTCTAGCCTGGGTTATTTCAAAGTGGGGAGGGGAGGGAACTGCCAAACCACCACAGCAACTTGTTCTAGTGGGAGGTGTCCCTGCTGCTAATCCTCTTGGCTGATCTACCTTTGCTTATCTGGCATGTAAGACAGATAGTGAGAAAGGATTGGGAAATGGGGGAAGGTGGTAGGGTAGTTGAAAACCCCCTCTTAGGAGCTCTGATCTCTGGGAGGCCTGTGGTGTTTCTGTATTACCTTTTCACTGTGCACAGCTGTAAATATCTGTTATATATTGTAAAGATCTGCTTGTCTATTGTGCATTGCTGTAAATATAAAGCTTCATTTCCTTAGCTTCCAGCTGACTGAGTTCTAGCCTGGGTTATTTCAAAGTGGGGAGGGGAGGGAACTGCCAAACCACCACAGCAACTTGTTCTAGTGGGAGGTGTCCCTGCTGCTAATCCTCTTGGCTGATCTACCTTTGCTTATCTGGCATGTAAGACAGATAGTGAGAAAGGATTGGGAAATGGGGGAAGGTGGTAGGGTAGTTGAAAACCCCCTCTTAGGAGCTCTGATCTCTGGGAGGCCTGTGGTGTTTCTGTATTACCTTTTCACTGTGCACAGCTGTAAATATCTGTTATATATTGTAAAGATCTGCTTGTCTATTGTGCATTGCTGTAAATATAAAGCTTCATTTCCTTAGCTTCCAGCTGACTGAGTTCTAGCATGGGTTATTTCAAAATGTGGGGGTGCAGAGAACTGCCAAACCACCACAGCAACCTGTTCTAGTGGGAGGTGTCCCTGTCTATGGCAGGGGGTTGGACCTGGATGATCTTTGACCTTCCTTCCAACCTAAGCCATTCTAGCTTTGACTTTCTTTCCAACCTAAGCCATTCTAGCTTTGAGCTTCCTTCCAACCTAAGCCATTAAACAACTCTTCCTTGCCCTCCAAAAAGGGTAGAGGACATTCAGAAGTGTAGGCATATTGCCCCAGCTGAAGCCCTTTTGGGCTGTAGAGATGACTTCAAAACTTCCCAAGAAACCCCATAGAAAAAAGCCTGAATGGATGCTGTGGTGATACATTCCCTCTGAGCCAACTGATAAGCAGCAGAGTTCCACAGAACTGGGAAAATATCCCCCAGCTTTCTCGCTAACATTTAACATGTGCAGCTGAAGACGCAGCCAGCTGGCATCACCTTGTTTCTGCTTCTCAGTGCTTTGCATCTGTTCCACCAGAATGACGAAAAATGTTCTTAGCAGCAGCTCAGATTTAGGTTTTGTCTTTTTTTTTTTCCCTTGCTCTTACAACTCCTTGGCTAGACTTGCCCGAGCACACAAGACTACCATCAACTTAGAAGGACCTAAAAACAATTCAAGCTAAATAACGAGCTCCTTTTCTACTCAGAAGTGATAAATGTTTAAAATCCATCCTGTAAATGAGTAGCTTTGGATCTGTTGCAAGAGTCTCTCTCTCCGTTCCTAGTGATAAAAATATTCCAACCATTTGGCCAGCAGAGAAAACAAAGTGTTAGTCACTTCTTGATTATTTTCTTAAAGCCTACAGGGAACTGAAGGGAACTCAACCTAAAGGAGGCTGAGACAGGACATAGAATCATAGAATCAGTCAGGGTTGGAAGACCACAAGGATCAGCCAGTTCCAACCCCCCTGCCATGCCCAGGGACACCCTACCCTACATCAGGCTGCCCACAGCCTCAGCCAGCCTGGCTGCAAACACCTCCAGGGATGTGGCCCCAAACACCTCCCTGGGCAACCCATTCCAGCCTCTCACCACTCTCATGCTCAACAACTTCCTCCTCACATCCAGTCTGAATCTCCCCACCTCCAGCTTTGCTCCATTCCCCCATGTCCTATCTAGTCCTAGATATTTATAAACATTAATAAGATAGATATTTATAATATCTGTATTTATATATGGATATTTATGAACACTAATAAGATCCCCTCTCAGTCTTCTTTTCCCTAGGCTAAACAGCCTCATGTGTTTCAGCATTTCCTCATAGGAGAGATGTTCCAGTTCCTTTATCATCCTCATAGCCTCCTTTGGACACTCTCTGGTATATCCCACTCCTTCTTGAACTGGGGACCCCAGCTTTTCTGTAGGCCCCCTCCAGATATTGGAAGGTATAAAGGGGTTTAAGCCCACCTGGGAACTCTCTGATTCCTCCCAAGGGGTGGTCTGACCTTTTTCCCTGGTGTTATGGTTAGCCATTCCCACTTCCTGCTAGGAGCTGGCTATAAAAAGGGGAATCCATCTCGTCTTCTCTCTCTTGGTTCCTGTTCTGCCTGGAGTAACTACTTTATCTGCTTTCTGCTGCCAGACCACCACCTGCTCCTCTGCCACCCACGTGGAGAGCACCACCATTTTTATTTGGAACACTAACTGCTTTTCACCATCAAATTCCTACATCCTGCTTCCATCCAACATCAAAATCATCCAACTCAGCCTTGGGACTCAATTGCCTTCCACGAGTTGTATTTATATTTTGTCCCCTCTTTTCTCCTTTCTCCCCAGCTTCTGTGTTTTTTCCCTCATTCCCCCTGCCCTGCATTTTGTTTCCCCCTTTCTCCCACCTTCTGTAAAAAAAAAACTTCCCCTCCTATTTATTGTTAAAGTCTTATACCTTTTTTTACTTCCAAATTGAGATTTATTGGGCTTCTGGGCTCAGGGGTAGCTGGCTTAAACCCAATACAGAATCATAGAATCATAGAATGGTTTAGGTTGGAAGAGACCTCAAAGATCATCCAGTTGCAACCTCCTGCCATAGGCAGGGACACCTCCCACTAGAACAGATCGCTCAAGACCTCATCCAGCCTGGCCTTCAACACCTCCAGGGAGGGAGGAGCCACAACCTCCCTGGGCAACCTTTGCCAGTGTCTCACCACCCTCACTGTGAAGAACTTCCTCCTAACATCCTGTTTAAATCTCCCCTCTGCCAGTTTGAACCTATTCCCCCTCGTCCTGTCATTACAAGACCTTGTGAACAGTCCCTCCCCAGCCTTCCTTTAAGTCCCCTTCAGATACTGGAAGGTTGCTATAAGGTCTCCTGGAAGCCTTCTCTTCTCCAGGCTGAAATGCCCCAACTCTCTCAGCCTGTCCTCACAGCAGAGCTGCTGAAGCCCTCTGATCATCTTTGTGGCCCTCCTCTGGACTCTCTCCAGCAATTCCATGTCCTTCCTGTGCTGGGGGCTCCAGAACTGCACACAGTGCTGCAGGTGGGGTCTGACGAGAGCAGAGTAAAGGGGGAGGCCAAAAGAAGGCCACAAGAAGGTCACCTGGGAGCCTCCTCTTCTCCAAACCGAACAGCCCCAACTCCTTCAGCCTGTCCTCATAGCAGAGATGCTCCAGCCCTCTGAGCATCCTCGTGGCCTCTAAGCACTAAACCAGACCGAGGCTCCTCTTAGGAGAGAAGCAGCAGAAGTTCAAGCATAAAAAAGTGGGACTTACCTGAGATAGCTCCCAAAATAGGCGACTATGTTGCAGTGCTTGCACTCTTTAACCATGTATATTTCTTGCTGTATCAATGAAAAGTCATCTCCTGAAAAACAGGAAGCAGCCACAGTTACCTCACATGCACAACACTCCAAGAGCTCTGAAACTGTGCACATATCTCATCGAAAGCAGCCATGGGCTGGGGAGACTTGCTGAGCCCTTCACAAGGGTTTGCCAGCACGTCAGCCTGCTCAGCAATGGCTTCTACATAGAATCATAGAATGGTTTAGGTTGGAAGAGAACTCAAAGATCATCCAGTTCCAACCCCCCTGTGCCATAGGCAGGGACATCTCCCACTAGAACAGGTCGCTCAAGACCTCATCCAGCCTGGCCTTGAACACATCCAGGGAGGGAGCAGACACAACCTCCCTGGGCAACCTGTGCCAGTGCCTCACCACCCTCACTGGGAAGAATTTTTTCCTAACATCCCGTTCAAATCTCCCCTCCAGCAATTTGAACTCATTCCCCCTCCTCCTGTCATTACAAGACCTTGTGAACAGTCCCTCCCCATCCCTCCTGTAGGCCCCCCTCAGATACTGGTAGGTACATGAAGCAGTCTTTCTGCTTGCATTCTTTGTCATATCCTTTGCAGCAGGTAGAAATGTCTCTTGAAAACCCACAGAGAAGGGTTGGCCTGGTGGCCTGAACATGATCTGTCACTTCAGCCAGCTCGACACGCACCATGAGAGCTCTGGAAAAGATGTGAGCACAGAGAGAACTCTCTAGTGGCCCCTGAACGGAATCACAGAACTGTTTGGGTTGGAAGAGACCTTCAAGAGCATCAAGTTCAAGAGTTAACGCAGCACTGCCAAGTCCAGCACTGTACTATATCCTCCAGCACCATAACTATGTGGCTTTGGAATCCCACCAGGAATGGGGAGTCCACTGCTGCCCTGGGCAGCCTCTTTCAAGCCTTGACAACCATTTTGATCAAGAAGTGGTTCCTAATGTCCAACCAAGACTTCCCATAGTGCAGTTTGAGGCTGTTCCCTCTTGTTACTTGCCTCCTGGGACCAAGCCCCACCTGCCTCTAACTTCCTTTCAAGTTGTAAAGATCAATGAGGTCTCCCCTCAGCCTCCTCTTTTCCAGACTATTTCTTCTTACCCTGTTGCTTGTTCCTTGGGAAAAGAGACCAAGCCTCACCTGCCTTTAACTTCCTTTCAAGGAGTTGTAAAGAGCAATGAGGTCTTCCCTCAGCCTCCTCTTTTCCAGACTATTTCTTCTTACCCTGTTGCTTGTTCCATGGGAGAAGAGACCAATCTCCAGCTGTCTCTAGCTTCCTTTCAGGGAATTATAAGAGCAATGAGGTCTCCCTTCAGCCTCCCCTTTTCCAGACTATTCTTTCTTATCCTGTTGCTTGTTCCTTGGGAGAAGAGACTGACTCCAACATCCTTTCAGGAAGTTGCAGAGAGCCAGAAGATCTCCCCTCAGCCTCCTTTTCTCCAGGCTGAACAACCCCAGGCCCCTCAGCTGCTCCTCACCAGTCCTGTTCTCCAGACCCCTCACCAGCTTCATTGCCCTGCTCTGCACCTGCTCCAGCACCTAAATGTCCTCCTTGGAAGGAGAGGCCCAAACCTGAACCCAGTATTCAAGATGTGGCCTCACCAGTGCCAAGTACAGGGTAACAATCACTTCCCTAACAGCACCATTAGACCATCCATCTTTACCAGGGACACGATGCTGACATCACGAGGACCTCAGGAACAGAAGGAACCACTGAGGCAAGCTAATTCCAGAGTCCTCTCCCTGAAACCAGAAGAGATCATGCACCAGAGGCTCATTATTAAAAGCATTTCATTTCCAACTGCCTTTGGTGGAGCATATGGGCCTGCACGCCCACACGGCCACTGATGACTCAGAAGAGAAGCACCAAGTCTCCAGCACAGCCTTGTCATGAGTGCAGCTACAAAAGCACATTTATAAACCCTAAATATCCTTAGTTAAGAAAAAAAAAAAAAGTCTTTTCCAATCAGCCTGTAAGGCCATCTGGGCAGCCTGATCTAGTTGGATGTGTCCTCGCTCACTGCGAGGTGGGGTTTGGCCAAAATTACCTTTGAGGGTCCCTTCCAAATTGATGCTATTATCTTTATGCTTCCTTTGGCATGGTCCAAAACTTCTGTAGCAGCTTGCAAGACATGCAAAAGTGAGAATTTAGAGGGAGGATTTGGGGTTTAGATTTAAAAAGAGGTGGCAAAGAGGCAATGTGGTAGCTACCATGCACTTGCAAGGACAACATGGAAAGTGAGAATTGAGACGAAGGATTTGGGCTTTAGATTTAAAGAGGTGGTGAAGAGCCAGTGTGGTAGCTACCATGTTCTTGAAAGGAAGACATGGAAAGTGAGAATTGGGAGGAAGGATTTGGGTTTTGGTGAAGAGCCAGTGTAGTAGCCACCATGTTCTTGCAAGGACAACATGGAAAGTGAGAACTGAGACAAAGGATTTGGGCTGTAGATTTAAAGAGGTGGTGAAGAGCCAATGTGGTAGCTACCATGTTCTTTCAAGGAAGACATGGAAAGTGAGAATTTAGAGGAAGGATTTGGCTTTTAGATTCAAAAAGAGGGGGTTAAATAGCCAATGTGGTAGCTACCATGCTCTTGCAAGGACAACATGGAAAGTGAGAATTGAGAGGGAGGACTTGGGGTTTAGATTTAAAAAGAGGTGGTAAAGAGCCAACGTGGTAGCTACCATGCTCTTGCAAGGAAGATGTGGAAAGAGAATTTAGAGGAAGGATTTGGGGTTTAGATTTAAAAAGAGGTGGCAAAAAGACAACATGGTAGATACCATGTTCTTTCAAGGAAGACATGGAAAGTGAGGACTGGGAGGAAGGATTTGGGTTTTGGTGAAGAGCCAATGTGGTAAGTACCATGTTCTTGCAAGGACAACATGGAAAGTGAGAATTGAGACAAAGGATTTGGGCTTTAGATTTAAAGAGGCGGTGAAGAGCCAGTGTGGTAGCTACCATATTCTTGAAAGGAAGACATGGAAAGTGAGAATTGGGAGGAAGGATTTGGGGTTTAGATTTAAAGAGGTGGTGAAGAGCCAGTGTGGTAGCTACCATGTTCTTGAAAGGAAGACATGGAAAGTGAGAATTGGGAGGAAGGATTTGGGGTTTAGATTTAAAGAGGTGGTGAAGAGCCAGTGTGGTAGCTACCATGTTCTTGAAAGGAAGACATGGAAAGTGAGAATTGGGAGGAAGGATTTGGGTTTTGATAAAGAGCCAACGTGGTAGCTGCCATGTTCTTGCAAGGAAGATGTGGAAAGAGAACTTAGAGGAAGGATTTGGGGTTTAGATTTTAAAAGAGGTGGCAAAAAGACAACATGGTAGATACCATGTTCTTTCAAGGAAGACATGGAAAGTGAGGACTGGGAGGAAGGATTTGGGTTTTGGTGAAGAGCCAATGTGGTAAGTACCATGTTCTTGCAAGGACAACATGGAAAGTGAGAATTGAGACGAAGGATTTGGGCTTTAGATTTAAAGAGGTGGTGAAGAGCCAGTGTGGTAGCTACCATGTTCTTGAAAGGAAGACATGGAAAGTGAGAATTGGAAGGAAGGATTTGGGTTTTGATAAAGAGCCAATGTGGTAGCTGCCATGTTCTTGCAAGGAAGATGTGGAAAGTGACAACTGGGAGGAAGGATTTGGGTTTTGGTGAAGAGCCAATGTGGTAGCCACCATGTTCTTGCAAGGAAGATATGGAAAGTGACAATTGGGAGGAAAGATTTGGGGCTTAGATTTAAAAAGAGGTGGCAAAGAGCCAATGTGGTAGCTGCCATGGTCTTGCAAGGAAGACATGGAAAGTGAGAATTTGGAGGAAGGATTTGGGTTTTAGATTTTAAAAGAGGTGGCAAAGAGCCAATATGGTAGTGTGCTGGTTTGAACTGATTGGAGGATTTGGATTAGAAATTAGGCTATAGGCTGAGAGAGGAAAGCAGATGATGCTACTCCACTCAGAGCTCTACTGAGAAAGAAAGAAAAAAAAATTGTTTTAAGAGTTGTAACACAAATATAGACAAGTCAGACTGTTTCAGACCTCTCTGGGCTGTGGCTGCCTCTTGCATGGCTGTTTTTCCCTGCCTTGTGTAGCTGATTCTCAATAATTTTACTAACTTCTTTCCTACTGCTCACTCCCCTGGCCCATCTACCTTTGCCTATATGCTGCATCAACAGCTGGTGAGATAAGATTGGGGAAAGGGGGAAGGTGGTAGGGGTGGTTAGAAACCCCTCTTAGGGATTTTTGATCTCTGGGAGGGCTGTGGTGTTTCTGTATTACCTTTTCACTGTATATATCTATAAATATCTGTCATGCATTGTAAATATCTGCTTGCATATTGTGCATTGCTGTAAATATAAAGCTTCATTTATCAGCTTCCAGCTTTCTGAGTCCTAGCCTGGGTTATATCAAAGCGGGGAGGGGGGGCAGGTAACTGAAAAACCACCACAGGTAGATACCATGTTCTTGCAAGGAAGACATGGAAAGTGAGAACTGGGAGGAAGGATTTGGGTTTTAGATTTAAAAAGAGGTGGTAAGAGCCAGTGTGGCAGCTACCATGTTCTTGCAAGGAAAAAAAATGCTTTGTATCTTTATTATTGTTTGAATTTCTCTCCTGCTAAAAAAGTCAAGAGAGGCAGAACCCAGAACATGCCCTTAATTTACACAATTCTGACAAGCCAAGAGGTCTCGAGCACTGCTGTAAATTCTCTTTGAGCTCTTCATGTATTCATTTAACAAGTAACAGTTCAGCTAATATTTCTAACACCTTCTCCAAAACCAGATGAGTTTATGTGCTGTGCTTTGAAGCCACTTCCCTTAGCAATGGTGTCACTGGTGCCCACAGGAGCCACAGAAGGCAGCACTCATGTATGGCCCCATGGCACCTCCAGTCACTTTGGAAACCTCAGCTCTCCACGCACACCCCAGGTTGTACATGTTTAGAGACAAAGCCCAAGAAGTGCCAGCTCTGTGTAATGATTCACAGTCACCACCTTTACCATGGAATCAGAGAATGCCTTATGCTGGAAAGGACCAGAGAGAGAAGGTCCTGCACCTGGGTCGAAGCAATCTCAAGCACAAATACAGGTTGGGCAGTGACTGGCTGGAGAGTAGCTCTGAGGAGAATGACTTGGGGGTGCTGGTGGATGAGAAGCTCAACATGAGGCAGCAGTGTGCACTTGCAGCCCACAAAGCCAAGCAGAGGCTGGGCTGCAGCAGGAGAAGTGTGGCCACCAGGGCCAGGGAGGTGATTCTCCCCCTTTACTCTGCCCTGGTGAGACCCCACCTGGAGTACTGCATCCAGTTCTGGAGCCCCTGGGACAAGTGGGATGTAGATGTGCTTGAACATGTCCAGAGAAGGGCCACGAGGATGCTCAGAGGGCTGCAGCACCTCTGCTATGAGGACAGACTGAAAGAGTTGGGGCTGTTGAGTCTGCAGAAGAGGAGGCTCCCAGGTGACCTTCTTGTGACTTTTCAGTGAGTTGCAGAGAGCCAGAAGGTCTTCTCTCAGCTTCCTTTTCTGTAAGCAGTTCCCTCAGCCTTCCTTGCAAGTCTTGTTCCTCAGACCCTTCACCAGTTTTGCTGACCTTCTCTGGATATGCTCCATCACATCCATGTCCTTCTTGGTGTGACCGGCCCAAAACAGAACCCAGTAATCAAGTTATGGCCTCACCAATGCTGAATACAGTAGAACCATCAAAATACCTCTGTTTTTTTCTTAAATCATAGACTCATAGAACGGTTTAGGTTTGAAGAGACCTCAAAGATCATCCAGTCCCAACCCCCCTGTGCCATAGGCAGGGACACTTCCCACTGGAACAGGTCACTCAAGGCCTCATCCAACCTGACCTTCAAGACCTCCAGGCAGGGAGCAGCCACAACCTCCCTGGGCAACCTGTGCCACTGTCTCCCCACTCTCACTACAAACACCTTCCTCCTAACATCCCGTTTCAATCTCCTCTCTGACACTTAAAAACCATTCCTCCTCATCCTGTCATTACAAGACCTTGTGAATAGTCCCTTCCCAGCCCTCCTGTAGGCCCCTTTCAGATACTGGAAGGCTACTATAAGGTCTCCTGGAAGCCTTCTCTTCTCCAGGCTGCACAGCCCCAGCTCTCTCAGCCTGTCCTAAGAGCAGAGTTGCTGCAGCCCTCCCAGCATCTTGGTGGCCTCCTCTGCACTGGCTCAAACAGCTCCATGTCCTTCTTGTGTTGGGGGCTCCAGAATTGCACACAGTATTCCAGAGCAAAGGGGCAGAATCCCCTCCCTTGCCCTGCTGCCCACAGCTGCTCTTGCTGCAGCCCAGCACACAGTTGCTGTCTGGGCTGCACTCACACTGCAGCCTCATCTTGAGCTTTTCATCACCCCACACCCCCAGGGCCTGTTCCTCAGGGCTGCTCTCAGCCATTCCCCACCCAGCCTGCAGTTGTGCTTGGGATTGCACCCACCCAGGTGACATCTTCAAATCTAAATCCCTTTGACGTGCCAGAAGCAGCACTCCAGAATAGCCAGACACTATCACATGTGAAAATCATAATCTAGAAGCACCTCCACAGCAGCAAGAAATTACAGGCAGCAGCTGGGCTTGCCCCTGGTAGCACATGGATTGGGCTGCCTGATCTGGAGCAAGGGCAACATCAGCTCTAGGAAGGGTAACTAATGGGAGAAAATTGGAGGAAATCTGGAGATCTGGGCTAGCAAAAGACTGACAGCAGAAAAGATAACAAAATTCATGCACATAAAACACAACGGGGAAGGGGGAGAAGAAGGGATAAAGCCATTCTCCAGATGACAGGACAATTAGCAACGGCCTTCAATTGCCTTAACATATGTTCCCTGGAGAGATGAGCTGCTTTTCCTCCTGGAGGAACAGCACAGCATGGAACATGTGAGATTTGGAGCTGCTCAGCCTGCAGAAGAGAAGGCTCCAGGGAGACCTTAGAGTGGCCTTCCACTACCTGCAGACAACTACAAGAAAGCTGGAGAGTGACTTTTTACAAGGGCTTGTTGGGATAGGACACGTTGGAAAAGAGCAGATTTAGACTGGATACTAGGAAGAAATTCTTTCCAGTGAGGGTGGTGAGACAGTGGGACAGGTGACCCTGGAAGTTTGTGGATGCTCTCTCCCTGCAGGTGTTCAAGACCAGGCTGGATGAGTCCTGGAGCAACCTGGTCTAGTGGAAGGTGTCCCTGCCTGTGGCAGAGAGGTTGGAACTAGGTGGTCTTTAACATCCCTTCCAACTTCAACCATTCTCTGATTCTTTGAAGGGATGTGAAGCAGTGAAATATCCCACCAGATGAAAAAAAAAAATTAAGAGAGGAAGAAGCCATTGCAGCAGTACCTATCAGGAGTGATTTAGTGTGATGCTGCTGAACAGAAGATGATAGATGAGATGGAATCACAGAATGGTCTGGGTTGAAAGGGACTGACTGTAAAGGGTCAACTTCTCCTGGGGAACCTGATCTCAGGTTATCCCTGACTCCTCCCTGCAGGTGGTCTGACCTACTCCCAGGTGCAGTGGTTAGCCCACTCCCACTTCATAGAATCATAGAATCAGTCAGGGTTGGAAGGGACCATAAGGATCAGCTACTTCCAACCCCCCTGCCATGCCCAGGGACACCCTACCCTACATCAGGCTGCCCACAGCCTCTGCCAGCCTGGCTGCAAACACCTCCAGCCATGTGGCCCCAAACACCTCCCTGGGCAACCCATTCCAGCCTCTCACCACTCTCATGCTCAACAACTTCCTCCTCACATCCAATCTGAATCTCCCCACTTCCAGCTTTGCTCCATTCCCCCATGTCCTGGCACTATCTGATAGCCTAAAAAGTCCCTCCCCAGCTTTTTTGTGGGTCCCCTTCAGATCCTGGAAGGCCACAAGAAGGTCACCTGGGAGCCTCCTCTTCTGCAGACTGCACAGCCCCAACTCTTTCAGTCTGTCCTCATAGCAGAGGTGCTGCAGCCCTCTGAGCATCCTCGTGGCCCTTCTCTGGACACACTCCAGCATGTCCACATCCCTCTTGTCCCAGGGGCTCCAAAACTGGACTCTGTCTATAGGGAGTCCTGTCTGGACTTCCTATAAAGAGCAGAGGAACTTCCTGTTTCTTTATCTTGGCTCTTCACTCCCATTCCTGCCTCATCAGACAGCAGCATCCTGGTTTCCTGTTTTGACATGTGTCACAGAATCTTTCTTAATCCTGCATCCACCATCTCCCTGCATACATCATAATTTTTCTCCATCCACTTGCATCCATCTCCATCCAAACTCGTCTCTTCTCTCAGGCAACCAGCAACAGAATAAGGGGACACAGTCTCAAGTTGTGCCAGGGGAGGTCTAGGCTGGATGTTAGGAGGAAGTTCTTGACAGAGAGAGTGATTTGCATTGGAATGGGCTGCCCAGGGAGGTGGTGGAGTCCCCATCCCTGGAGGTGTTCAAGAAAGTACTGGATGGAGCACTTAGTGCCACTGGATAGGGCTGGGTGATAGGTTGGTCTGGATGATCTTGGAGGTCTCTTCCAACCTGGCTGATTCTATTCTGCTGCATTCTATTCTATTCTATTCTATTCTATTCTATTCTATTCTATTCTATTCTATTCTATTCTATTCTATTCTATTCTATTCTATTCTATTCTATTCTATTCTATTCTATTCTATTCTATTCTATTCTATTCTATTCTATTCTTATTTCGTTTCCCTTCCCTACATTTTGGGTAACTCCCCTTACCTAAAATAACTCTTATTTATTGTTAAAGTTTTCTTTTAACTTCCAAATTGAATCAAGGCTATTCTTTGGGCTCTGGGAAGCGAGCTAGAACCAATACACTGGCTGAAGGTCAAATAGTTCAACCCACTCTGCACTAAGCAGCAGCATCCTCAACTAGATCAGGTAGTCCAGAGCCCTGTTGAGCCTCCCTTTGAGTACCTCCAGGAAAGGAGCCTCAACCACCTTCCCAGGTAATCTGTTCCAGCGTTCCACCAGCCTCATGGTAAAGAACCTGTTCGAACAGCCAATCTAAATCTGCCCTTCTCTAGTTTGAAGCCATTGCCACTTGTCCTGTCACTACAGGCCTGTGCAAACAGCCTCTCTCCACCCTTCTTTAGGACTTTAAAGACTAGTTCCAAGCCCCCTACCTTTGGGAGGGACACCTCCCAAGACTAGAATGATTTTCCTCTTGCTTTCAGCCATATTTTCAGTGCCACTATTCCATGAGGCTCCTCTGATTGTCATCAGCTTGATACTGATATTTAATCAGTATCATGGAATCAAAGAATGGTTTAGGTTGGAAGGGACCTCACAGATCATCTAGTTCCAAGCCCCTGCCATAGGCGGGGACACCTCCCACTAGAACAGGTCACCCAAGACCTCATCTAACTTGGCCTTGAACATCTCCAGGCAGGGAGCAGCCACAACCTCCCTGGGCAACCTGTGCCAGTATCTTACCACCCACACTGGAAAGAACATCTTTATATATAAATTAATAAATGAAGAATTTCTGCAAGAACTAGGGTTACCTAGAGAAAAAGGCAAAACTAAAACAAAGGATTTGAAAGAGTAGAAAAGAGGGGGTGCAGCCTGAGTACATACAGGGAGATGACAGAAAAAAAGCAGCAAAGAGAGGGAAAAAAAAACCCAAAGGATTTGAAAGAGGGAAAAAGAGGGGGTGCAGCATGAGTACATGCCCGGAGCTGACAGAAAAAAGCAGCAAAGAGAGGGAAAAACTAAAACAAAGGATTTGAAAGAGGGAAAAAGANGGCCTTGAACATCTCCAGGCAGGGAGCAGCCACAACCTCCCTGGGCAACCTGTGCCAGTATCTTACCACCCACACTGGAAAGAACATCTTTATATATAAATTAATAAATGAAGAATTTCTGCAAGAACTAGGGTTACCTAGAGAAAAAGGCAAAACTAAAACAAAGGATTTGGAAGAGGGAAAAAAGAGGGGGTGCAGTCTAAGTACATACAGGGACAGAAAAAGTAGCAAAGAGAGGGAAAAAATAAAACAAAGGATTTGAAAGAGTAGAAAAGAGGGGGTGCAGCCTGAGTACATACAGGGAGCTGACCAGAAAAAAAGCAGCAAAGAGAGGGAAAAATAAAACAAAGGATTGGAAAGAGGAAAAAAGAGGGGGTGCAGCCTGAGTACATACAGGGAGCTGACCAGAAAAAAAGCAGCAAAGAGAGGGAAAAATAAAACAAAGGATTGGAAAGAGGAAAAAAGAGGGGGTGCAGCCTGAGTACATACAGGGAGCTGACCAGAAAAAAAGCAGCAAAGAGAGGGAAAAATAAAACAAAGGATTGGAAAGAGGAAAAAAGAGGGGGTGCAGCCTGAGTACATACAGGGAGCTGACAAAACAAAGCAGCAAAGAGAGAGGGAAAAAAAAAAAAGAGAAATATCCATAAGAAAATTTAGGCTAAATATGTAGAAAATGATTCTAAGGGAAAAATAAAACAAAGGATTTGAAAAAGGAAAAAAGAGGGGGTGCAGCCTGAGTACATTGAGGGAGCTGACAAAACAAAGCAGCAAAGAGAGGGAAAAAATAAAACAAAGGATTGGAAAGAGGAAAAAAGGGGGGGTGCAGCCTGAGTACATGCAGGGAGATGATAGAAAAAGCAGCAGACA
>VWZI01016180.1:109662-154364 GCA_013396835.1 Psilopogon haemacephalus | reverse complement strand
AAAAAAAAAAAATCAAAATGTCTTCTGTCTGACTGAGTAGCTATTTCTATGCTTTCTTTTGTTGTTCGGCTTGTTGAATTTCTGCACTTAGAAGAATATAAAAGGAATTGCTTTGGATTTTGTCATTTCTGACTCTGTACAGAAGAAAAACAGACACTGTTTAGCCATCACAGTTATGGAACGCCGTACTAATTTTGAATAATATGAATCATACTAAAGTTAAATACGGACCTGAAGCAGGGAAAAGTAAACGTATTTACGTTTTGTAGGCCTTATTGCTTTGAGAACAGAATTATATGGTCTGTGTTCTAAGGAATGAAAGAAAAAAGATCCTCTCACAGCTGCTTTTACTTTAGGTTGTTTGGGATTTTTTTATACCCTTGACTAGGGGTGAATACACATCTCATGTTCATAACATTTAATTTCTAAAAGATAGTGTGCAATATACTCATGCAGTTATAATAACTTGGCTACTAATGTTAATCATCAGCACACTTAAAAATGAGGATAATGTAAATGTGCATACAAGTAAATTCATATTATGTGGGACTTGTATAACATTTATAATTAGGATTCATTTTAAAAGTACACAAAAATGCCAGGAGGAAATTTAAAGTAACATGTATTACTATTATGCAAATCTAGCACTTACTAAACTCCTTATTGTCCTACTAAAATCTGCTATCTAAATAATTGCTTCGCAACTGGAAATTAGCACCAGCAGCCAAATTCTCCTCTCACTTCCAACCCTCCCCTTGATCATGTTTATTCAGTAATACAACAGCATTCATCGGTGTTGATAAACATGCTCAGTGTTCATTTGGTTAGGCTTCAGTAAACTGAGCCTCTGGAATTAGCAATCATTGGTTACAAAGATGGAGTATGTAGTGCAGTACATTAAACTACTCTACCAGAACTTAGCTAAAAGAGCAAGCAACATTTCAAAGCTTGGCTGATATTAGTTACTTTTTCTCAGCAATGTCACTATTCATAAATAATTTTTATCCCGCTCTAGTGTTGAACCTTTTTTTCAATGATAACCAGGGCAATGCCCAGCAGAGGGAACACAAACAGATACTCACACTTATACCTGATAATGAAAATAGATTCTTTGAAAAGATAATTGTAAACACAGTAGATAATAAGTAGATAATGAACTTTCAGAACAGTTTTTTAAAATATCAGACATGCACACAGTAAGGAGGTTTTTCACATCTATTGTGTTGATTTGTGGGCTGGCAGTTCAAAAAGTTCCTCCTTACCTTCACTTGCTCTGCTTTTACAAGACAAATTACAGATATGAAACCTTCTTTAATCTTCAAATTTAGAGATTGTCCAACTAGGCAGCTGGCCAGCCAAGGCCAAACAACCTCTGCCTAACTGTGGCTGGAATCAGAGCTTTTATTTTTCTATTATAAAAAAGACTGCTCTGACATATTGTGTACAAGTCCACCGCATTTACCCAGAAGAATTGCTGCAAAGGAAAAACTTCTACATCAGCCACTGGAACTGAGCTACCATGGCATTCTTGTGCAGTCAGTAGTTACAGTAATGGTAATCCTGCTAGAATTGAACCGTATTGTGGGTATAAAATCTCCACCACTTCTCCAGCCCTTGTGTATCATATGAAAGGCATGAAAAATTAAGAGATGCTCAAATAGAAAGCTGTATTTACCTAGAGAATTAATATCTAGGACTTAAAAATATGTAATGGTGATTTACTTCCAAACACATGGGTCTATTACAGGTTTCTGTGGTGAGCTCTTGGAGTTTACAGTTTAATCTTTTCTTCAAAAGCAATGAAGTGCTGAATTCATTTGATATGGAGCTTGGTTTCAATTTGTTCAATTCTCTTGATGGCATTTACACAATTTTCATCTGAACACATACAAGACTGAACAGTAACGACAAATTTTTACAAGCTACCAATGGGCCTTTCGCTAAAACAAGTATTTATGGCAAAGTAATTAAACAGCAAGTTTTGCCACATGTACTCTTCAAACAGCTGTAGGTAAATATTCCCAATAATGAGCTGCCTGAGTTGCTTTAGTAACATGAAATGACAACAGCAAGACTAATTTCAAGACATACTTATGAAGCATGAGATGACATTTCCAGATGACTGGCCTGGTACTGAACCTACTGATAACAAGGTAGATCTTGCATCACTGCTGTTCTGTCTACATATCTCCAGCTGTTATGAGTTCATCATGCCCACTTCTGTAATTATATCACTAAGAAGAAGAATTTTACAACTGAGTTGTCATTACATGTCTGAAAAGGGACAATTAAATGGGGAAATTATGCCAACCGGCACAGAAGATTTGCATCCTATCTCATGTGTTTTTTTGGAAGCTTTTCATTCTCTGTTTGATAAAGACATAAAATTTGCTGCTATTTAAATTTTGAAAAAATAAACTATGAAATAATTTTCCAGGTCAATGTAGGTTAATTCTGCCACTGAGACAAACCCTTTGTACTTAGTTACAATCTACTCCTGGTCTCTGAATATAATTCTGATGATATCCATGCTGCAGTTGTTATAACTGTAGAAGCTTAGCACATCTGCTGTACCAGTCTGGAGTGAAAAATACTATCACTTATTCTCCCACCTGTATGCAGAAAAATTAATGTCATTTAATGATAACTAAATATAAAAAGAATATGAAGCCAGTCTACATGAAACATTTCTGTTTAGTTTACATCCATGAAGGTACACATAAGTCATCCTGTTCTATCTTGGCGCTCAAGAATTTTTAGCTGTGTATTAGCTGCTCTTGGTACTCTTTACCCGTGCATTGGCATCCCAGCTTTTAGACAAACTACTTGATGGGCTAATGGCTCTAGTTAGATGGGCTGACTGCTGGCATTTCTGTCTTTGTAGTGCCATGGACTTCAGTTAGCACTTTCAAGTGTAAGGTGTCAGTCACTCTTTGTAAAATGTGGCCCAACTTTTGTTTTCAAGCAGTAGATATATTAGAGACATAGCCTTTAGCTACTCATGCTAGAGGTAACAATATATGCAAATTAAAAACATAACAAAGGACAAAGCTGTCTAAGAGTTCTGAAGAAGAGTACAAGCCAACCAAAATTACAACAAAATTAACAAGCTGCAACTCAGCATTCCTTTTCAGTTGCAACAGAACATTTTATTTCTGAATAGTATAAATAGCAAGTGTTCACTGATGGAATGTAATTTCAGAAACTAAGAACTTCAAGACAGTTGATTTCTTAACAGCACCAAATGGATCTTCAGTACAAGTTGGCCTGTCAGTTCAGAAATGTCACATGAGGCAAACCTCTCATTTTCTTGCTAGAAATAAAGAGTGAATGACTGACTTCTGTTAGCAATCAGATTTTTAAATATCAACACAGCATATAACTTAAATAGAAATTCAAGTGGTTTTCTATATTGTAGCATTTAATTTTATTCTGCACAGTTAATAATCAAATGTAGATACTGAGATAATTTAACTTTTAACTAAACTTATTAAATAATCACTTATATTCTCTATGTGTTTTTGTGTGTATCTGCCTGTCATTCTTTCTTCCAATAATTTTTAAAGCTGCTAGCTAATTTTACCTAAATTGGATAGTAAGATACATGTCTGAGGTAAATTAAGCTCCTGAAAGATTTGGATGATTATCAAGCTGTAAGAAAGCAGAGAGAAAGGGAGAAGAGCGGGACAGATCTTTCAGGAAGCTCATCCCTGAGGACATGAAGGATATGAGGCATCTTATAAAACTGTGTTTAATACTGCTCTGGCCAGAGTGCCTAAAGTAGTATTTACTCTGAAAGTATGACATACTATTAATCTACTATGGACAGGGTACTTGGAAGGCAGGAGCAAGATTAATCTGTATACATTTGTAGAATCCTTTTAATGTGTAAGAGTGTAAATAGAGTTCTGCTTTGTAGAGATGGATGGGAGAGTGTCTTCAAAAGTCCATGGTAAATATGCACAACAGCCTATAGTATGAGTAGCATTTATTATTTTAAGATGCAAATTCCCAAAAAGCAAATCAACAGAACTAATGTAAAAATAATAAATTTCTATTTAAAAGCCCTATGTGCTGGGCATATTTTAACAAAATATTACTGATAGTAAAGTTGGGGAGTTATCTGGTGAGTTGAAGGAGTAGGAAAAGCCAGATACAAGGTGATGTGACCTCTTTAAGATGGAAACTAATTTTAAAGAAAGGATTACCTTGTAATTGTCTTCCAGAAGTCCATTGTCATTTGAGTGCTTGCAAATTTGAGGCACCTAAGAACCACATGCCACTTTTTAAGGTGCAGTTACATAAAGAAGGCAGATATTTACAGAGGCAGAAGGCAGAAGCCTTGTGTTTCTAAAGGCATGGAGAGTAAAGATAGACTATTAGTAAGAAAATGGAACAAATAAAACTGTGAGCAACTTTTCTTTAGCAGATAAACGAGAGTGCTTAGAAATATGGTAATTAGGTTTGAAAGATGGTGATGGTGTTTTGTAGCCAATGATAATGCACAGTGTAACAGACCATTATTTCACAACTCGGTGCAATTCCAAGCATGTTACTTGTCTAATGAATGTAAAATTACTTTTATTTAATTTTGTAGCAAATAAAATTTGCATAAATTATGTTAGGTTTGCTAGGGGTTTATACAATCCACCCATCATGGTAAGCTACCTCTTGTCTTTTATTATATATAAATGTATTCTTCATATTAAAAATTCCTTAAAAAAAAAAGGATACTTAATGGGTATTTTCTTTCTTCATTGAAAGCAACCATTGAAGACTGAGGAAAATACCAGCTTCATAAATAAGTCTATGTGCTCAAGACACAAAATGAGTCAAACACACCTTGGAAGATAACATTGCTTAATAGTCAATTTCCTTACATAAAACCATGGCATTTAATGATAAACATTTTTTTTTTCTGCTGTGTATTCACAGAACTTTTAAACTTCCCTTTGTAAGATCTATGAAACAGTGATGTTATATAAAATAGTGAGGAGAGAAGAAGTAGTATCAGTGAGATTTTTAATTCCCTGCAGCAAGTGTGCTGCCTTTATTCCTTGAAAAGCTGGTGTGTTTAGCTATATTGGGAATTCTTTGCATCATTTGAATTCAAGAATGCTAACTCTTTTTAAGGAGTTTCAGGAGAAAATCTGGAAAAGATCCCATATCTGTACTTTCTAAGTGGGGCTGCTGATCTTGGCCAATGCAGCTGTCCTAACTGAAGTATTCAAAGACAACCCTTAAAGAGCTCTGAAGCTTCTGTCTCTAATGCTGACCACTAAATTTCAATAAGTATAAAATACATTAATTAGGGATTGGAAAAGTGCCATGAACTTTCAGTAATGCTTATTTCTGAGCCTAGGCTTGAGAAAGTCTTGGAAGACAAAAAAAACAGTGTGGCTTACTATATATCTTAAGAAATCTGTAGAACTCCATGGCATTTTCTGTCTCAGAGCTGTTCCAACCACTGCCTACATGGAGTCCTAAGCAGTAGGAAAACCCAAATGATTTCTCATCAATGCTCGATATTATTTCTTATAGATTCCATGTTGATATAATGAGAGGTCATGAAGAAGCCATCAGAAACTTCTAAAAAGTACCAGTGGGAAAAACTGCTTAAAAATATGTAATTATTATTAGAATGTTAATAATTAGATACATACAGGAAAAGATAAAATACTCTTCCTTTGCTCTGCATTTCTTTCTTTATCTATTTTTCTTTATAACATACAATCTGATTTTCATAAAGACCGATGAGTTAAGATATTGCTTAATAATTCTGCTGGGCATTTTTCAGCCACACGGGCAATAAGCTTAGTAGACTTTCAAATATGAGTTAAATTAATACCTTTATCAGCTGAACAATTATACTTACGAGCTGTTGCTTCTATATCAGTTAAAAGTTTTCATTAACAAAAGTTAAAATTCATAAAAGCTTTAAGAAAATCTTGCTGCCTAAAGAGAAAAGACTTTGTAGTTACTTAGGAATAAACTTTACTTCCCAGAATAAAAAAATTGATATTTTATATAAATATTTTCTTATGAATACATTTAGAATTTTATAAACTCATTGGTCTGGAGAGGAATTGCCAAGTGTTGAACCAAAGGAATCACTCTTTACTGTCCCTGTAACCACATAATAGTGTAATGGCATGAGAGCTGGCTAAATTTGAGTTTGGTTGTATATCAGGGAGGTATGTTCTAATAAAATGATATTATTGAATCTGGACATATATTATTGTGACAGCTCTGGCCTCAAGGATGCAGTTCTGCCACATTAACTCATTTCAGATTTCATTCACTATCTAGGGAGCCTGCAACTTATTCTCTGAAAAGAATATCCTACAGCTATGCTCCATCAGTTTGGATATTTCACCTTTCTCTTCACAAGTTTAACAAAGGTAAACAATGAAAACTAACTATCTGAAATATAGAAAAAACTTCTGTAAAGGTAATCGGGTTTCTCAATTTATCTCTCTGAATCTCTTTCTCTGTCTCCTTCATTATTTTCCCTTAGAAAAATACTTAAGTTTCATTTAATAATAACAAATCTATTTGAATAACATAATGACCAATACTCGCCCAAAAAAGTTGCTCTTCTAAGAAAATGTATACTATGTAGCAGAAAACAAAATCACTGTCTTCTAGCACAATATCATTACTGTTGTTACAGCTCTACTGTTAAACCTGTGGTATGATAGTATCTGGTTCAGAAAAATAAATGGAAAAAGAGAAACAGTGAGCTGGAAATTGAGTAGTAGGATTTAGTAGAATCTGATTAAAGCTAATTTGCCATTATTTGATCCATAGCAGATCTGGAAGTTGTGTCTTCATCTTCACTGTAGAAAGGAAGATTAGTAGTACGAATTGATGACGAGGGCTTCTGACAAGTATTGACTTCTTCTAATGTTAATTACTATGGGGATCGAAAGCATCTGAAAGAAGGAGCTGAACATGAAATGCTGCTAGGACTTGATAACATGTCTTGTTTTTCATAGATGTAAGTGGTGTGGACCTTCCTGAGCAGATCTGAGTTTTAAACAAGACATTGTGTAAAGAACACAGCAAAATAGATGGCTGAACATTGTAAGGTGCCCGTATTTCTACTAAACCCTACTTCTCTGAGACTAAAACCTGCAAATCCTGGTTTCTTTTTAGGCAAATGTTTATACTGATTTCAAAATTATTTGACTTCCAGTGAAGTACTGCAGGGTAGCTTTAACGCTGGAGTTAAAAACTGAACAAAGATAAAGTTAACAAAAGGAGCAACCGATACTACTGGAAAATGAGTGAATGGCCTTTTACCTGTGTACATAGCAATCACTTCTAAGATCACTTACAGGCCAATAATCATTAAATAGTGCATCTGGTATGCCATATTTCCTTCACAGACTTGTGGCATTTTTTCTGCATAAACATCTTTCACTAAGCTGCTTCATTTGCATTTCCTCAGGTGGCTTAGAAAGACCATATATGCAAGTTACCTGAAAAATTAAAAATACATCACAGTAAGAGAATGAGTAGCCTCTTGGATATCTTCTGGGTTTTTATTGCAGTTCAGAGGAAGTAAGCTGTATGGCAGTTCTTTTGATTTATGCTTTAGCATCTTAAACCACAAGAGTATTTAACACTGTATTTCATAAAATTTATCTTCTGTAACAGACCAATAAACCCTTAAAATGGAAAAAGGCTCAGAGGGGATGAAGAGCATGATATTCCCCTGAAGAGCTTGCAAGCTATGACTCAGCACAGGTGCTGCAAAGAAGCTGACATTAGCTCTGAACAAAATGGGCTGGGTTTATCTGCGCTCAGCAGTGGAGTGAATCACCTGATGCTGTGATTCTCTTTGAGCTCTTTAAAAGAGCGTGAATTTCTCCATGAATTAGCCAAGCCACCATGGAAGAAGTGAACAGGTGACAGTCCAACAGACAGTGTAAAGCTTTAATGATTACCAAAAGTATTTTAAAGAGGGCAATGGGCTTCAGCTGACTTCATCCTCCCTACTTCACAGTATATTGATAATCAGCATATTTCAGGGACCAACAATGGGAATCACATTGGTATTGTGATTAAAATTTTATTTGAATTCCTATGTATGTATTTTGCTATGTGTACCTTGTGTTTGTGTTGAATTATGTGATACATGATGTACTGCTTTGCTAAATCAGAAATCCTGTGCAATACATACTATCTTTAAATAAGTAAATCTGACACTAAGCATAATGCCCTCCACGTTCAGAATAGCTGGAAGAACCTAGTCAGAAAGCATTGGGCTTTGTGTCTTCGTGTAACAAATACTGGTTTAGTAATAGCTGATGGGACTGAAGAACCATGTGAGTTGATCTGTACTGGATGCCAGTGAGTATAGGGGATTCACCAAGCACCTTTGAACAAAATGAACTTGTCAAGTAACAGACAGTTCCTTGCAAAGTTTTTAGATAATATTTTGAGTTTCTGACCAAAAATTCCCTTATCTAGATGAACTAATAAAACAAGCCTATCACCAAAGGTTGCATTTATTACTATGAGGAATGAAGGGGGAAGTGAAACAAATTTAACACTTAAAAATGTATGTTTAAGTTATGCACTAAACTTTCCAAGTGTTAAATGGAGGATTAAACTCAGTGTTAGAGTTCAAAAACATTAAATTTTTTTCAAATTATTCCTTCCATCTAAAAAGTCAAGTAAATCCAGCTTTCCAAGCTATTGAACTTGATTCTGAACAATTTCAAGCTTTATATGGGTTTTGATGCATTAAGACACTGGTTAGAAGGATGGTGCTAATATTCTGTTTTTATATCATATTTAAATAATGACATATGATGGTGATCGCTGTTGCAATAACATTGCTAATCTGAAGCCTTATTAGAATTTTTGTCTATGAATTCTGCTTAAATATGTGAAGGATTATTAACTCAGATCAAAAAAATAGGAAGTTCTAGAGACAAATAGGTTACACTGGAATACTCAAGTGTCATTCATTTGATAAAATTAGCAACAAAATGCAGGACATAGCCTTGAAATGTGTTATGTAAACCACTGTTTATAATAAGGCATCTTGAGAGGTATAAATATTATTACATACATATTTCTTAAAATAACTTATTTATTAAAATTGAAATTAATCAAGATGTAATGCTATAATGTTGCCATTACTGCTCTTTTACAAATCAGAAAATTATGTTTTCATGGCCAGGACAAAGAAACATAGAACCTTCTTATTACATTGCATGTTGCAGAGGTGTCATTCTAAACAGACAGTGTTGATGACTATGTAAATTGGGTTCTAGTCTGTACCTACTAGTGTAGCACATCTCCTACAGAGACTTGCCCAGGCTCAGAACTTCAAGACCCTGACATATGCCCTTATTAAGATAAAATTAGAAAGTTCACAAGTGCACCAGTTCTTTGTCATTGTGTTTTATATTGAGACTTTATAAATAAATGCAAGTACATATAAAGTGCTGGTTGTAGTTCTACAGCTCCTGAGAGCAGTTTGGCAGTTAGTGCCTATTACAAGTTGCTCATTAGTACCAGAATGTAAGGTTACTGATGTCACTTTCTTTGAGCTGTTTACATTGTTCATCTGATTTATGTTTACCCCTTCTGTACATAACTATGTCACTACTGAAAACTTCTTATACTTCACATTTGCGATGCAGGTACTGTCTTCAAAGGAATAAGGTACCTGTCTCCCCCACCAAAGATCTTGTTTTTGCAGGGACAACTTTAAATTTTTTTGCCCTATTCATATACCTAGATATTTTTCAATTAGCTGTTGAAGTGTGGGAGATTGTGCACAATAAAAACAATTTTAATATATCTGGTCAAAAAAATGATGCCTTTTTGTTTGTTTAGTTTTGCTTGTACATGTTGCAGTTAATTTAATTGTGTTTGTTCTTCAAAAAAAAGTGTTATGTTTTGAAAACTTTTGTGCCTAACTCTAACTTTGGAATTGTTTCTGTACCTTGTACTTGAATTGTGCAATTTGTCCAAATCTGTTTATTTTCTTGGACTAGCAGAATAATACTACTCTTGCTCCTACCAGAGCTATGTTCTGTTTTCAGAACTATTGTCTTTTCATTTGATCTGTTTAACTGGCTTGAATTCAAACCTGTTAGGATAAATAGCATTGGAAAGCCTCACATGAATCAGGACTCCAGCAAGTGTCATTCATTTCTGGTTTTGGAGAGGCTTTCATAAAACTCAGTACATGTGGGACATCTCATATTGAAGTCCATATATTATTTGAAATCATTTCATATTTGAATTTCTGTGTATCTGTGTACACATACACCAAATACTCCAAAGTAAAGGCCTATTTTATAACTTAGTCATAAGTATGAAAGAGAAGGCGCTTTATAGTGAATTGCTTTTCCATCTTCAGAATATCAGGCAGCTAATTTTCATGCTGTTCATATCCCAAGAAAAAGAGAATTCTAAATACCATGTCTCTTTTGAAAATCTGGGTTTAGTTAGCTAAAAGAGATAGAAAAAAATAAGACGATCACACTTTGAAAAGCAACCATTTAAGGATGTTTAATTCTCTAACCCATACATAGTAGTTAGAAAGCAGAAAACTTTCTGTGTTGTGTGCTCATCCCTGTACCAGTTGCAGATCTCTAACATGTCTTTGTGAATAAAGTGAAAAGAAAATAACATGTTTAGTGGAGCTTCAAACAGGGAGATAGATTGAATCATGTTGCTTTCTGTGACTTGCAACATTAGCTTTTATACACAAAAATAAACCCAGTCATAATAGTGAGCTCTTCTATCTTCCTCTGTCTTTTTCTAAGTAGAGTTAAAGGTAAAAGGACATTCTATCAGAGGAATGGGTAGTATGTCTCTAACTATATATGCATATTAAAAATTAATAGAAAATACAACTTTAAAATAATGGGAAACAGCCATGCTTCGTGTTAAAACTTTAGCATTTTTAGTAGACTAGAATCTCAGTGCTTAAATTTAGCATTTTAATGTCTATGCAGCTTATAAATAATTTTTAAAAATGCAATATATTTTCTCCAGACCACTACAGTTAGTCTTTTCTTAATATTACCTTGTAAATTATTGAGGCAGTTTCATACAATGCATCACCTTTATTCATTATTAAGAAGACAAGCCACAGAACTCCCATATTTTCACTTGACTGCCATTAATAACAAGAAGAGAGCAGGACAAGAATAAGGATTGTACTCAGAGAAAATATTTAAATTAAATTTTCTTCTTCAGTGGAGTGAAAAAGATAAACATTTAAGTCTAACAAAAAATACTGGAATGAATTAACTAAAGCTGATTCTAGCTTTAATTGAACTATTATTATTTTGTAATTTTTAGCCAGAATTTTAAAAATACATAATTGCAAGGATACTAGACATAAAATTGATAACTATTCTGCTGTCTGGTATTATAATGTGAAATACAGGTTTTATTTGAAATTTTTTAAAACAAAATCCTTAATTTTGAATATTGTGAAAGTTTAATTTACATTGGATGGTCCACAACATTTCTAGAACTTTTATTTATTTACTCTTACTTATTTACCAACATACGTTATGCTCCATGGTAGATGGCAAGAATACTCAGAAGATGCTTGCTTATCATGTGGTAATGGACAGAAAGTATTTGAAATACAATATATGATGTTTTTTCTACCCTAGGGGGAAATTGAGAGAAAGAACAATGCTACCTTCAGTAGTTGAACTTCATATGAAATGTAAAATATTACAGCGGACACTTCAGGACACTTGTGTCATGCAACTGTTTTCACTCTGAGCTCTAACTCTACATAGCAAATTGAATGTCAAGCTCTAAGTTCCCACTACCATTTTAAATGCCTTAGATGCAAATAATGTGTTCTCTTACACCATTCTCTGGTGATGCTATGACACTTAATACTTTGCATGAATTATGTAACATCTTATAATTGAGCACAAATATATGAATTGCAGTGTTCAGCCACATATGCAGCCCATTATTACATCTGAAACTTTTAACAATAAATCCCTGTGTATATACACAATATCAAAGGATGTTGATCAAGTCAGTCATAAATATCCTGGTGTCCACATCTGCTTGCTCAGTGTAGCTACCTTTTGATAAATGTATCTCTCTGACACTGGGATGGAATATAGCATTGTAAACCTTACCGTTTTTGTAAGCTTTACCTTTTTATACACTTTTTATTTAATGAGGCAGTCACAGATTATCGCACCAGCATGAAAAATAGAAAACCCTTTTGCTAGGACTTTTTGCTTTTCAACTTGTCTGTGCTTGTAATATTTTTTACTTCTGTGATGTCTTAGAACTAACACTTCAGCCTAGTTCCTAACTGCAAACAAGAATAGCAATTTTCCGGAGACTTTGAGTAAAGGGTAAATAAAACTAGGGATAGGACACAGAATAATAAGAACTAATAAATTTATATAATCCCATTAGTTTGCTGGATAGTTTATACTTGGTAGCACAGACTTGCTTTGGCCCTTTTTTTCACTGAAGTCTACAAAAGTTATCAAATAGGTGCAACAAATCTCATCCTACCAGTATGACATATTTACCTTATGTAGCAAGGACTGATACAAAAGAGAAAAATTATGTGATATTTTGAAATTTGCTAAGCACCACTTGGTAAAACTTTCCTTAATGTTCATCTCTGCTTACAAAATAAATCTCATTATGTTTTATTAGAAAGCAAACAAGATCCTAAGGTTAAGAATTTGATGGAGGATATCAAGGTTTAAAACTGTAAAAAAAAAAAAGAAAAAGGGAAAAAAATATTGTTTCCATGTCATGTAACTAATGAAAATATTAAAAAGTAGTCCAAGAAGTATTTGAAATATTCTCTGAGCCAAATTTATTTATGTTTTCTTTAAAGAATTCCTCGAAAGAGAAAAATATTTTAAGGTTTTGTGCCCTCTTTGGAAGAAAATAGAATTTAAAGAAAATCATAGAATCATAGAATGGTTTAGGTTGGAAGGGACGTCAAAGATCATCCAGTTCCAACCCCCCGCCACAGGCAGGGACACCTCCCACTAGATCAGGTCGCTCAAGACCTCATCCAGCCTGGCCTTGAACACATCCAGGGAGGGAGCAGACACAACCTCCCTGGGCAACCTGTTCCAGTGCCTCACCACCCTCACTGTGAAGAATTTCTTCCTAACATCCCGTTCAAATCTCCCCTCCGCCAATTTGAACCCATTCCCCCTCGTCCTGTCATTACAAGACCTTGTGAACAGCCCCTCCCCAGCCCTCCTGTAGGCCCCCCTCAGATACTGGTAGGCTGCTATAAGGTCTCCCCGAAGCCTTCTCTTCTCCAGGCTGAAAAGCCCCAACTCTCTCAGCCTGTCCTCATAGCAGAGGTGCTCCAGCCCTCTGATCATCTTCGTGGCCCTCCTCTGGACTCTCTCCAGCAGTTCCATGTCCTTCTTGTGCTGGGGGCTCCAGAACTGCACACAGTACTCTAGGTGGGGTCTGACAAGAGCAGAGTAAAGGGGGAGAATCACCTCCCTTGCCCTGCTGGTAATGCCTCTCTTAATGCAGCCCAGGACACGGTTGGCTGTCTGAGCCGCGTGTGCACACTGCAGGCTCATGTTGAGCTTCTCATCCACCCAGACCCCCAGGTCCTTTTCCTCAGAGCTGCTCTCCAGCCACTCACCACCCAGCCTGTATTTGTGCTTGGGATTGCAGCGCCCCAGGTGCAGGACCTTACACTTGGCCTTGTTAAATTTCATGAGGTTAGCCTGGGCCCACCTCTCCAGCCTGTCCAGGTCCCTCTGGATGGCATCCCTGACCTCTAGCAAGTTGACTGTGACACACAGCTTGGTGTCATCTGCAGACTTGCTGAGGCTGCACTCGATTCCTCTGTCCATGTCGCTGACAAAGATGTTAAACAGCACTGGTCCCAGCACTGACCCCTGAGGGACGCCACTTGTCACTGGTCTCCAGGTGGACATTGTGCTGTTGATCACCACTCTCTGTGTGTGACCATCCAGCCAATTCCTTATCCAGCGAGTTGTCCACCCATCAAGTCCACTTTTTTCCAGCTTGGTGACCAGGGTGTTATGTAGGACAGACTCAAAGGCCTTACTCAAGTCTAGGTAGATGACATCAGTTGCCCTTCCCTTGTCCACTGCTGCTGTGACTTTATCATAGAAAGCCACCAAATTTGTTAGGCATGATTTGCCCTTGGTGAAGTCATGCTGGTTGCCATCAGACACCTCTGCTTTGTTTCCCATTTGCCACAACAGAGCCTTAAGGAGGATCTGCTCCATGATCTTGCCAGGCGCAGAGGTGAGGCTGACTGCTCTGTAGTTCCCAGGGTTGTCCTTTTTTCCCTTCTTGAAGATAGGTATTATATTTGCCTTTTTCCAGTCAGCAGGACTGGAAAATGCTCTTTTCCCTTGACTTTTATATAGTTCCTTTGAGATTGACTTTTTAATCACCGTCATATTCTTTTCTTGAACTAGGTTTTCATGCTTGTTATTACCTATTCCTATGTTTAATTTGGTCTGAATTTATACCATCTTCAGATTAATTAGTGCTTGCTTCTATGCTGAAGTATCCTAAGATTAGAAGGACTTAAAATCTTGGTAGAACGTGCAGATGCAGACCCAGACAAGCCTATCTGAAGACCATTAAATAACATTATTCTGAACTCCTTTATCAGATTTATTGACGTAGGCTTTTTTTTTTTTAATAATAAACCTCTAAATCAGATCAGTTGGAGTGACTGTAAATATTCATTGTATAGAGGTGTTGTGGAAAGCCAAAATAGGCCTAAATGTGTCCTGGCTTGTCCAGACATGTTTTCTGCTCTCCCTCCTGCTGCTGGAGGAAGCAACCATGGGAAAGGAATACAAAAGGCCTGCCACCTCCGAGTCTCCTTCTCTCCTTCTAAACTTGCAGATTCTTTATACACTTGTGTGTATTCTGCTGTAAAAAGGTACAAGTAAGCCCTGACTTTACCTAATATGGTGAAGTTTGCAAACTGCAGTTTGCAAAAGAATGCAAACTGCCATTCTGATTGGCTGATCTGTGAAGATCAATCTCAGGCTACATTAATAAAAAGAGATGAGTAGTTAAACACAATGTGCTCTGCTTTATTGTGCTTCTGGCTCACTGCCATTGCATCCTGCCATTCTCTGCAAAGCTGTAAGCTAGCTCTACTACATAATAACAAGCCCTGATACTTTGGGTTGGTCTACCTGGAAACTTGCCATGTCTCAAGTTTGCCAGGGGAAGGCATTGGGTGCCTTAGGGTCACTTACCCAGAGTGACATCCTGCCTGCACACCTGCAAGTCATCTGCTGAGACTGGGAGACCTGGAAGGGATGCAAGTCATCAAAGAGGAACCAGGATCAGGTCAGAGATTGTCTGCTTTTCTCCCAGAACCTTTGTTAGAGCCTGGGAAGAACTAGAAACCTCAATGGCTATCAAGACATTGGCAGAATTCCCTCCAAGCGTTTGGGTACTATCTGGAAACTGTAGTTAGCCCCAGGAATCCAGAGATAAATTTTGTGAATAAACACTGAAAAACCTCTTTGCAAAACTCTGTAAAACTCTAAGTGAATGCAAGTGCCTTCTGCCTGAAGCAGAAAGGAGCCTCTCCAGTCCTTCTAGTGGGCAAGTAGTATAGTCAACTGCAAGAACCTCTTCTGGTTCTAATGGTTTAATGTTTGTTAAATTATTGCTAGTTATTTCTCAAATGGTCTAGATCCTCTGTTCTCATATGTGCAATGTCTTCATGACCATTGCAAAGAAACTATTATTAAAATTGTGGCTGGTAGCAAGACTCCTGAATATCAAAATTAATAACTATATGGATTTAATGTGTTATTTTAAATATTTTATTAATTAATTTTATTAACTGTATTAACTTTTTAAAATCCTATCTCATACTATCTGCCCCGACAATGTGGGGAGGATATCCATTCATGTATGTCAGATACTCAGAATCACATGATTCTGGAAATATATTGAGTTTTATTCATACTAGTTTATTACCAAATAATGACTTGACATTTCTGCTAGATCTGATGGGATGTCATTGATGATCATCACAATACAGCTCTAATACCTTATTTCAAAATTTCATCTTAAGAAAAAAAGTGTTCTGTAGTAATGCTGGCAACAAAGCCTACAACATCCTACCTCAGTAATGGAAAAATAAGAATTAACAAAAAAGAACAGAAAAATTATTATAAAATACCAAAGTACTGTTAGAAATATGGTTTCTATTTATTTGCCATTGGAGAAAGTTCTGCCAAGTGACTAAAATTCGTGGCTCCTTCGCCATTAAAATATGTAAGTAAAACTGTAAACATATAATCAGCTCTTTATAATGTTGTAGAAGAAAAGAAGAAACAGCTGCAAAACAAAATAAGAAAAAACGGTGATGATCATTCTTATGACTGAAAGAATATACACAAAGTAAGAGGGCTTATTTTGAGCATGATCAATAATGAATGTCAAGAGTTGCTAACTGTTTCCACGTGAGAAGGACATATTTGATGTTAGTGAGGGTTTGTTTTTTTTTTTTGCTGTACTTGACAACACTGCCTGTATGCAAAGGCTATCAGATTGCTTGACAAAAATTGTGGAATGGATTAGTCAATTCAGGAGATACAAAGAAAAGTAATTTATTTTTGGCCAAAATACCCCATGAGAGATTTAAGAAATTAGGTTTGCTAGGCTATTTCAGAGGTATTTGCAACATTAGTTCAACTGTTAGGTAGATTTCATTCTCTCAATGGTGTTGTATTCCTGTGCCACAGAGTGCCAGTGAAACTGCTTTGACATTCAGCTCAATGTTGGACTAAAAGTGACTTTATTAGTGCAGAGACACAAGCAGCTAAACTCTCCCTGATGAAACTACAAAAATATTTATTGATAAATTAGTTCTGCAGGTACTTTGAATTTTCCCATGTTTCCAACTCAGCCACACTTACTGTCAGCAAGAGAACGGACATGGATTTTCTTGGAAGGCATGGCAGGTTTATTTTCTCTCCAGAAACTCATTTGCTGTACCAGCAGAGTTACATCAGTTAAGATTCAGAGACAAGGTTTAGATAGCCATATGTATACCACTAAAATATTCACTGCTATTCAATGTCCAAATCAGGAGCTTTTAACCACTTTCCACAGAATGTGTTCTTATCTTTGGACTGATGTATTGGTGTTGTACAACCTCTCAATAGGGATGTGACTATCTGTGGGCAGTACTAAAAATGCAATCTATGCTCAGATTATCTCTGCTGGGAAACTTGAGTTTAGCTTTTCTACCCACCTTTGTTTTTCCTCTTCATCAGAGAATCATTCAAGTACATCTTGGAAAACAAGTTTTTATATCTCAGGTATCAACCATTGCTCTTTAAACTGAAGGCCATCTGTGTTACACCAGCAGTGTTTTCCAGCTGGTTTGCGCTGCATGTAATGGCTTACACAGACGTCAGTAATAAGGCTGAACCTTCTGCTGCCTGTGAGTTGTTTCCCCCATTCTCTAGGCAGCAGTGCCAGGGAGCACAGAAGGACTGAGAACAGGGATGCTTAGAAGCTCAGGGATGAATCTGTGAATTATTATTTTTGTGGAGGTTCCAAAGGGGCACCAAAAAGACAGCAATGTCTAAATTTCACTATGCACTGTATCTTACAGGAGTCCTTAAAAGAAAAATAGAGTTTAATCTTAGTAGCACCATGAGGCAAATATAATACAAATAGGAAACGCTGGCTTTTGTCTACTGTCAAATTCTATTGCAAAGAATAAATGCTACTTTTTAAAAAAGAAGGGCAATAAAAACTTAGGGGGTGGGGGTTGTTCATCTTCAAATCAGAAAATCTGACACAGAACAAGCATTGTTTGCAGATCTGCTGAGGCAGAAAATGTCATCTACATAGCCATTTTTCAAAGCAGAACTATGCTGTCAGTAGTAGAATTTAAAATTTCAAATCCATGATTCATCCAGTCTTCTATTTTTCCAATCTGTCCACTTCTCTGCAACCCTTCTCATGGAATGTCCTTTACTTACACATTCATTTGGAACTGTTTTTTGGGGGGTTTTTTGGGTTTTTTTTGTTTTTTTTTTTTTTTTTTGGTTGGTTGGGGGGTTTTTTATGTGTGTTTTTTTGGTGGCACTGAATCACTTCATCTCCTGGGATCTCACCAAAGCCTTCATGTTCGCTGTTAACCTGTCCATTCCTTTCACAGTGCCCATAGCAGAGCAACACCTACCCACATCTGCACATATTCCAAGTTTCTGTTTCCTTTTCTTAATTTTATTCTTTCTCCATGTATTACCTACATCTTTCAGAATGTATTCAGCCTTTTGTTTTCTTTGTCTTGCACTTAAATTACTTTATAATACTTTTCTTACAATGGATAATGCAGTGACAGCTAGTCTGACATGAAAATATTTCCTTCCTCAGTCTTCAGAAGTAGTCACCTGATACAAAATGTAAGGGAAACTATCTACCATCATACTTTCATTTTACTGTTTACATCAGCCAGCAGGGGTTGCTACAGAATATACTGGTTATGGAGGAGCAGTCTATACTTTTTTTGGTGTGGAGACTTAAGATTTAATTTTGATCAGCAAGTTAAATCCAAGATTATTATTTTCCAACAATGAGATGATGTGTAGTTTACTGCTGTAACAAAGACTTCTTTAATTTGAAAATGAGGCACTAGAAGGCATTTTTGTAGTGTTTCACATAGTCAAAGATGTGATTGTCTGCTTGTTAAGCTAACATGTGTTTGAACTATTAGAACAGATCTTAGTATTTTCATTGAATCAGGTAGGCTTCATAGTGATTTTAATAGAACTTTTAATGATTTACATTACAAGATTCCAGTATATACAAACCAGTGAACTCTGTATTTGTTGAGACTTGGAACTGGAGAAAGCCACAAATAAACAGAAGTAATAGGGACCTGCTGGCACTGAGAATATAAATTGAGATCCCTGTTGGAAATCCAGGCCTAAATCCAAGGAGTCACTTTCTCTGCAGGCAGCCTGTAACATGAACCTGACTGGTGGAACACCAGCCCTGAGAAAATTGATGCAGAAGCTTCTTCTGTTAAGCTGAGCTTTCTAGAGAAACCCAAAGGACTGACACACAGCTCCCAGTGAAAGTGAACACCTGCCTTCTTCAAGCGTTATTGAAAATCTTTGCATGAGGCCATTTCAAGTCTGGCCTCTGGCTACCCTCACTTTGTGCAGATATGAGCTACACGTGTTCTTCACTACCTACTTTTGTACTCACTGTCTTTAGGTCCTGTTGTGCACAAGAGATGAAGATTAACAAGCTCTGATCCTAGTCACCTCATGGAGGCACAGCTAGGTTAAGTAAAGACATAGTTTAAATGTTTTGCGAATGTCTGATTTTCAGTTATTCATTTTAGAGAGGCTTTTAGAGAACATCACATAGGCTTTTCTTTACTGTCAGTGGATTATTTGTCCTGAAAACTGTCATACTGACAACTTTTGAATACATTTTCTGTGTGTCCATTCTTGACCGCAGGAATTCTTTTTAAAGGAGAGCAGTTGCCAATTACAATGTCAGTTGATGGCCTGTTGATGAATTGGAGTTTGTCATTGACATCTGTTTGGGAAAAAGTGCTATCATCTCATCAGCCATTAGGCCATAAACAGCCATTAGATTTCTTTTGATGTCTACTGCCCTGAAGCGCATTTCAGTTGACAACTGCAATGTTGGACTGATCCTTTATTGTTGTGTAGGAGCCTTACCCACGTCAATGGGAACTGGAGAAGGCCCCAGGATGCACCTCTGTAATTGAACACTCTGTCAGTCTCCTCTGGATTAAGTTACTGATTTTATATTTTGTTGTAATACATACCAATGTTATCCTTAAATAACAAAATAAAGCAGAAATCCTTTAGTCCATTATATCTTTATTACCATTTAATAGAGATTTTACCATTTAATGGAGAATAGATGCATTATTCGTATAGGTCTCTAAGGGTAGCCACTCATGTATAAAAACATATCTCTTTAGGAGGAGGTATATGAAAAGTATTGTAGGCTTGACTAGATTAAAAATATGAGATCACTTACTGAAAGATTAGGACTTCTTGATATAATGGCTACTATAAACAGGAGAGGCTACTCATTTTAATGAGGCAGGGAATAACATGTGACCAACTGAGTCCATTACAGCATGTTTTAGCAAAGTATATTTCTTCATGAAAAGAAAAAAGAGCCAACCAAAAAACCCAAACCAACCCAACTCACCAACCAACCAAAAAAAAAAACCCAAACAAACAACAAAACAACAACAACAACAAAAAACCCCAAACAACCTAGTAAGGAATCTTTCAAGACTGCTTGACAGGCTGCCTATCAGTACCAGATTAGCTTCAGGAAGCATTATACCACTAATCCCTCTTCTAAACTTTTATTCATTCCTTTAATGCCTTTACCTTAAGGTATATTAGGTTATGCAAAAGCATAGAAGATAAGAAAAGGAAACATTAAGATACTCAGAAAGCAGCATGAAGCTAATCAGTGGTCAGCTTCTAGTAGCTCCAGAGGTGCAAGGTTGCCATACCTGATTAATTTTAGGACATGCACTGCATGCATTTATATCTTTCCAGTTTTTATCCTTAGGAGAGTGCATGCAGTTAAAAAAGTTTAGAGATGCAAGTGAAGCTTCTTTCACAATTACAGCAGGATTCATGAGATGGAAAATTACTTCATCAGAATTTTCCTATTATCTGTATTTTTATATTAATATGACACGTCCACAAATCTTGTTGAATTTTGCACCTCTTCCCTTATTTGAAATTGAGAATGCAACGAGGATATTAATGTGTAAAGCTGTCTGTGTCAAATCAGCTACAGAGAGCTCAATATCTTGCAGAATTTAACCCTGTTGCACTGCAGATCTCCTCTCTAGAACTATAAAGAAATGCACTGAGACAATGATGCACGTTTTCATCTGTACGTGTGTTCTATTATGTGCATATGCATATCTTGTGCATGTCAGAATCTTTATGACTTGATTTCTCTTTATGAATGCTTTTATAGTGATGCTGATGTGGAGAAAACTATAATAAGAAATGTTTTTCAATTCTAGTTGAAAATTTTTGGTCAAATACTTTGATGCTGAATATCATCACATCATTATTACTTCAGTGCTTCTATACATATTTACACCAAGTAAGGCTCTGATATTTTGTGTTAAATTTGGAAAAGAAAGAAATATTTTTTAAAAAATTGCTAACATGCAATGTGCATATCCTCCAGTGTGTAATTTTCTTACTTGGGTGTTTCTACTGAAAAAGTATTTGGGCTCCCCAGTTCAAGAGAGGAAGGGAACTGCTGGAGAGAGTCCAGCAGAGACCCACAAGGATGACTGGGGGACTTGAGCATCTCCCCTATGAAGAGAGACTGAGAAACCTGGGGCTGTTTAGTCTGGAGAGGAGGAGACTGAGAGGAGATCTGATCAATGCATACAAATATCTGAGAAGTGGGTGTCAAATGGGTGGGGCCAATCTCTTTTTAGTGGTCAGCAGCAATAAGACAAAGAGCAATGGCTACAAATTGGAACATAGAAGGTTTCACCTCAACATGAGGACAAACTTCTTTACAGTGAGGGTGATGGAGCACTGGAACAGGTTGCCTAGAGAGATTGTGGAGTCTCCTCTGGAGACTAAAAACCCGCCTGGTTGTGTTTCTGAGTGAACTACTCTAGGTGATCCTGCCTTGGCAGGGAGGTTGGACTCAATGATCTCTGGAGGCCCCTTCTAGCCTCTAAAGTTCTGTGATTCTGTGATTGTTATATGAAAATGCTAGATAAAATATTGTAAAGTTATTGTTATAATACTTATTAGTAGTACTGAAGATGTTGGTGCTGTGAAGACATTTTTACTTTTTGGAAATGTGTGCTGGGAAAACACAAGGTCAAGGTATTGGCTTGATATTACTGAACTGCTTTGCAGGTATGTTGGTATATTGAAGCCACTCAGTTATGCAATTTTTCATGATGTGCTGCTTGGACATAAAAATTGAAGACATAGTATTTTAATGAGGTTAAATGTGCAGCCTATGACTGTTTTGGATTAACAGTGAGGAATAAGTTTACTACAGTACTTACCACAATACTTATATCTGGTAAAACAATAAAATTTTAGTGGGCTGTGTTATAAGTGAAATAAAAATAATTAAAGTAGCTAATGAGAATTTAACTGTGGAGTATAAACCATTATACTCCAGAGAGTATATACCATTATATACCAGAGAGTGCATTTATAAAAATAAAGCATTTGCATACTATTTGATCTGTTTAAAAATGAAAACAACAGTACTGAAAAGCCCCAGGGGATACTTGGGTTGTATTTAACCACGCAGTCTACATAAGAAGTCATAGTCCCTGATCTATGACCCGTGTCATCTTATTGATTACAAATGGTACCTGAATAAATTTGCTTCTGTGCCACATTAAGCAGACAATAATCAGTATTTCACATGATGGTGTGACTACCTTTGAGCTCTATACAGATATCATGGGAGATATCTAATGCATCTGCAGCTCAGAAAACTGTCTGAAATATGCTCTGGCTCCCCACCAGCCCACAAGCCTTGAATAATCAGGAGACTCATCTCATGAAGGCGTTGCCACTGCGGTTCCTGCAGTTCAGACACAGCTTAAATTACTTAGTTTGTTCCACTTTGCAAATTTTTGCATTAGCATAATCCCACTTCCAGCTTTGTTCTTTCCTCTCANAAAAAAAAAAAAAAAAAAAAAAAGAAAAAGGGTAAAAGAAACTGAGCAGGGCACAAGACCATTGAAGTAAATCTAAGACTAACCTGAAGCTAGCACAGCAGGAGTAGCCTGACATAATTCATGTACTTATTACAATTTCTTGCTGAAAGCTTCCAACCAAGATCAGTAACATCCCAAATTATTTGAGTACATCCCCTTGCCTTCAGCACATGGAATACTGAATTTTGTTTTGTTAGAATTTTTCATCATATTTCAGTTATTAAATTTTCTCATTAAAACAAAATGTGTTAACAATGAGAGGGTTTCTTTCTATCCTTTTTCCACTCAAATATTTTCAAGGCTAACATGTCATCAGCTGATCTTAATCATACCTCTAATCTTTAGATATCTAAAATGCTAAATGGAGAACAAGGTTTACACCTTGATTCACCTTGTGTGTGAACTGAATTGTTCATGCCGTTATCCCATGCAGTATTTCTATGTGAGACTGACTTTAGTCAGCTGAAGGGCAGGCTTGCATTGCTCTTTCTTGAAAATTTTTCATTTTTTGTACTGGAAATTATAGTAGCCTTAGTAAGAGAACTTTACAATGGAACCTATCTGTTTCAGTAATGACTCTGTTATACTACTTTAGTAATTGCTGAAAGTCCAAAACATTCTGAATCATGTACTCGGGTGGGCTGTATAGTATACCAAATGAAAAGATAGTGATCTAGCAAATGTCATGTGATAGTAATCTCTTAGTCGTGAGAAGAAGAAGGTTGATGCTACCTACTTATACATTTTCAAAGCCTGCCTTCTGCTTTACTAAGTCCATATTATTTAATTAGTGTTGAGACATGAAGGAAGTAGAGATTATGTATCTTCTTTGAGATCAAGTATTGCCAAGACAAAAGGAGTCAGAGAAAGATGGCAGTAATAGAAATTTATTAACTAATTTCCAGTTTATCACTTATTAAGTAGACAAAAAATTCTATGCACTAGTGCTCAGAACATACTTCATGATGACAGGTATTTAAAATTTGGCAAGCAAGGCAACCTTTGGACAGAGCAGAGGGTCTAGAAATATAAGGAGTGAGAGTTTCTATTTATTTATGCTACATAAAAGGCTTGGATTTAGCATTTCCATTTATAAAAAGAGTGTTAAAAAGCATAAAACCTTGTGTGTGATCGCTGTCCTCACAATACCATTACTGTACAGAAAAGGATGAGTAAGAGAAAACAAAAACATGTCAAACCTACCTCTTTGTATTGCTTCTTTGTACTGTGATGCATGTTAAGAAAAAGCTGAGTCATTAGGTTCTTGAAAGACACTTTTACTAGCCCCAGCACAAGGTCTTCCAGAGATGCTGCTAAGAAAATCTTTTAAAAGAGTCAGTCTATTTTGATGTTGCAAGAAACTGAAAAGGATTTTGAAATGGAAAGTTTAATAATCAGAACAGCTGTATCTCTTTGGACATTTCCTCTGTCCCTGACACTGAATTTCCAATCACTGATTACTCTTTTCATAACTCTGATTTGCTATAGGTAAACAGAAAATATTCCTTTAGTGTAGTATTTAGGTTATTTTTAATTAGTTTTCTAGTTTTGTTCATCTCGATATGTAGAGTATTGCTACTAACGCCTCTTCTATTGGCTATTTTCTGATTATCCTTACTAGTGTATGGGGAAATGAGATGATGTTGCAATTCCCTTTTCTTTGCTCGTTTAACAGGCAAACACATAGACACCCACACAGTTACACTAAGCCAAATTCCTTAATTTTATACTGAAATCCATTTAAACTCTTCCCAACTTTCAATAAGAACTCGATCAGAGGGAAAAAAAACCCTGAATACACACTTAATTAAATTTAGAGCAGCAGATTGTAACTCTTCATTGGACAACTATTTGTAGTTAAATTTCAAGTAATTTTTACACTGATTATTTCTGGAGGTAGACAGCAGAGACTGTGTAATGATACCCTTGTGATTAGCAAGTAAAGAGGCTGCAAACTGTATTTTACTGTTATAGGGTAAATGATTAGAAATTAACCAACACGTTGATCTGGATTTCATTTCAGTAAGTAGCATATCATCAAGCCACAGTAACATTTTAATTAGAACTCATTGAGAGTACTGTTGTATTAGGAAAACAAAAATGAAGATGACCTGAATGTTAAACCATTCATCAGATAGTTTAGTTCAGCCTTTCATCCTACCAATAATGTTTTTGTTTTAGGAAAAGCTATTTGGTTGCTATTCTTTTAAGGAAATGTAGGTGGTGATTAATTTTTCACAGAATGAGTATCAGTTCAAGAAACTGTCATACGGGTTAAAAAACAAAACACATCACAGTCCCAAAGTCTAACCCAAAGCTAATATCTGACTGTAAGTCTTTCTCCTATTTGATAGTGATGATGAACCAGTGAAGCTAGTAAGTTTATTACATTTTCTCCAAATATAGATAAAGGAAAAAAAATTCCTGCAATTTTAATATTTTCATATCATAAGAGTCAGTTCTAGATAGGAAAATAGGTGCTACTGTGACAATGGAAATCTGCAATTTTAAAAAAAATCCTAATATCAGAATTTCTTTTACTATTGCCAAAGGCAAAATAATGTGCATCAAATAAGCATGATTGTTGGCAGCTGTTACAGTTTTAAGGCTATGCCTTATGTTACAGAGAAAATTCAAGTGAATTTTCTAAATCTAAGTCTAAAGGATAAACAGTTTTAGGGATTGGACACAGAATAATGCAAGATAAGTTTATCTCCTTCCATTGGAGTGCTGAATATCTTACATTTTGCAGCACAGGCTTGTATTCTCTTTGTCTGCCTCCCGTTTGCTTCTATCTTCTCTGCTCTGACTGTGACCTTGCATACTGGCAGCCTGGTGTTCTTGTTTGGGTTTACAAAGGTACAGGCTGAGAGGTAGAGACTGTGCTAACTGTAATGCAGCCTCTTTGGTTCTTTGTGTCCAGGGGGGTGTGAGTCTGTACAAATTTCCAATTTGTGAGTGGCAAATCCAAACTGCAACAGCAGCTTCAGTGGAAAATAAGTATACTTGTAATTCTTTCTTAAAGAAGTGACTTTAAAAAATAAAAACTGACATGTTCCTAGTAACAATATTAGTATTTGAAATCATGCATAAGCAATCACTTGTTTATAGGTATGTCTGCTCCAGATGCTATGTTAATTCCACATCAGAAACACAAGTATGTACTCAAATAAGAGGATGGGGAAAATATGTGCTTTGAATTGTGAAACATAGGACACACCTACCCCTTTGTCTAATGTCCATCCCATCCTTGGTACCTTGCAGGGAAGGAGCTTAATATACTGTAAAGGAGGGGTAATTAATTGATGTGAGACATTATTTTTCCAAAATTATTTTTGTTTATTAATTTTCAATATTCAGAACTCTTGTCAACCTGACCACTAATTTTAATAATAATCAGCTTCTTCTGCAATGGTCATGGAGCACATTACATAAGTTAATAACTAGATCTAGAAATAACTAGCAAAAATATGTACACATTAATTGAACTGGAAGAGAAGGTTATTGTGGTCAATGTACTGCTTGCCCACTAGATGGACTCAAGGAAGCTCCTTTCTGCTTATGGTAGGAATACTCCATAATTTAGAGTTAATATACACTTAGATATGAGAAAATCTCAAATTACAGGTTTAAAAAAAATATACTAGAGTTCAGCTATTCCACAATAAACTCACAGAAAGTAGATCAATCTAACACTAACTTGTATTTCTCTTTCCAGTTTTCTTGTCAGTGACTTATCACTTTGTGCTGCAGTTTTACACTTTCTCTTCCGTCAATCATATTGTGTGAATTGAGACTAAGTCTGCAGGCTTCGGTGGCACTACTCTGTATTTACAATGGTGTATCTGAGATCAAAATACTATGCTAGTTTAGCATGCCTTCCTCCCAGTGAAGACTCTTGTCTGCCAATGAAGTTCCCAGACTGTATTTTCTTTAGGCTGATGCTTATGGTGTATAAATAATTTGGCAGGTGCATTGTATTAATATAAATGATCTGTCACAGTGCTGAGCTCCTTGTAGCCCAAGTGATGTGTGCAGAAACAAAGTGGCAAATGTGTCTGTTTAACTCTTCCTGCTATTGCTGTTTTAAGTAGGACCACATTTATTTGCAGCTTGTGACCATTCTAATCCTTCCTCATGATTTTTGGTTGCATTTTGCTTCTTTTATAAAATAAGTGACCTTTCCTACAGGTTAATATGAAAGCCTCAAGGATTTAATCTGTATCATGTCCTTTTTGTTTTACTTTAGAAACTGCATAGTGACAACAGGTTAAAATGAAGCTTGAAATGAGTGAGAAAATACAAGGTTCCAAAAATGAAATATGAAAGTTATTTAAACTTAATCTGATGGAAAAAGTAACAATAAATGTTTTAAATAGAATAGTAAGTGCACAACTATTACTATTTTACATGAACTGGTAAGTTCAGTGTCACCTTTACTTTACTTTTACCATGGTAGTATCTACCCTGAGGATGTAAAGGCTGGCCCTACTACATAGTACAAGTCTTGAGGCCAAATTCATTGTACACCCCTACTTTGAGGGATAGTTTAAGGAATGGTTTCAAAACCACTGGCTCGGTGTTCAGCACTTTCTTGCTTTTCAAAGTGTAAATAACAGCAACAAGCTACAAGTTTTTGTATTGTCTGATATCTTCCTAAAGCTCTCTGGATATTTCTTAAGTGTGCCTGCTGATATAGCATTACTTTTATGCATCAGAAGATTTTAATTGTTTCCATTCTGTCAGTTCATTCATTCCTATTTTTCAGAGGGCAGGACTGACATACAAAAAGATCTGTATAACTTACACTAAGTCATACAGAAACCTGTGGCAGAAAATAGAATTGAAATATTTGTACAGTTATATAGGCATCAGTAACCTAATTCTCATGTATGTAAGAGTAACAACAGAAACTGGATAAAGTATTCACAATGACCATGTTATTCTGAATGTTTAACTCCCCTTTCAGATTGTTATGATATGTTAATTTTCCCAAATGCTTGAGCAACATAGTCTTATACCTAATATTTGCCAAGATTATTTTCTGTATTCACTATTGAACAGTTATCTACAACCTGAAATTTTCTAGTGCTATCACTGGTTTGATGTTTTCAATATTCTCACTATTTTCAGCATTATTATATAATTATTTTTTTTTAAGTGCAAACATGTCCACATATACTGATGAGAACTGAGACTTCATTTTATCATTCAATTGACATAATTGAAAAAGAATGACACGTTAGTGTACTATCATGAAGAAAAGAATATATATCCATTCTCATCATAGTCAAATCGTGACTTTTATTCAAATAGTCACAACTCTTTCTTCGCTGAAGTTCACTGTCTGCTATCCAGAATGCATACATACATTTTCCAATATTTTGCTACTGTCTGTGACAAAAATACAGTTAATTAGGCATGCTGAAAGGAGAACTTTAGCTACTTTAATATGCATTGCTTCTGTCACAGAATGTTCAAACAGTGGTGGTGAATCAATTTGAAAGCTCCAAGTAGGCTGGTTAATATAAATTAAATTAAAACCCCAAGGCTGCTTGATATGCACTTTTTCAGATATTGGCTGAAATGCTGTTTAAAAAGTTCCTGCCAGTCTCAGCTATAGTTTACAAAATTATCATATTTCAACAAACTCTCATTTACTGTCATGAACATTTCTATATTTGCTTTCATGTAATTACTGGTTACCACGATACCAGTGTACAAATAGAATCTCTCCTTTCCATTAGCATGTCCTTGATTCATTCACTGACAGAGCATTCCTGTGTTGTAAGATACAATCATTTTTGTAAAAATGGTAGAAACATAATGAAATAGAATTCCTCACTGTTGCTTCTTTGGCTGAAACAATCCTCCTGTCCTCTAACAGCAACAGGAACTGTGGCAATGGGCTTTAGCTTCCTGGTGAAGATGAAGCAATAATAGGCTAGCTTTGAATTCTTCTTCACCAAGATTACCCCCCAAAGAGTGGGAAGTGTTTTAAAATCAGAAAGCATGATCACATGTGTAAGCTTTTCCTTAGAAAAGAGACACTGGAGATTCTTATACCTTCCTTTTTTAATGGGTGGCTTTGTGTTTTTCATACATCTCCAAAATTTGCCTGATTCTGGTGCATATTGACACATAAATTTAAACTCACTTTTGAAAGTCATCATTCAACTGCATTTCCTTTCACATGCCATCTTAGCACACGTCATTTTCAGCGCATCACTAAACTTATGATTGGAAAATTAGACTGAAGGGGCTTTAAGAGGTCCTATTTACTCACAACTGGATTAGAATTTGTGGCATCCTTGACAGAAATGTATTAAAACTTTTGTGTGTATGGAGACATCAAACTTCATGAGAGGCAATTTATTTTTAACAGAGCTCTGTTCTCACTAAAGAAGGTTTTGGATGTTGAACCTGAACTTTTCTTCTCGCAGTTGTCCTGTTCACTTGGCTGTAGAAAACATTGTATTCACTTTCAAACACCCTTTTGCATGCTTCACATTTCTTAGTATTTTTCACTGTACTTTCTCAATCCCCATTCTTCTAGCCTGTTCTTGCAGGCTTCATAGCTTCCTCACCTTTTCTGTTGCTCCACCTTGGGCTCTCTCTCCCTCCAGATTCTACTTGAAGTGCAGTGCTTGCACAGTGCTGAGGCAAGGACCAGGAAGCGCATGACAGTCTGTATCCTGCTATCTGCACTCCAGAATGAAGAGTGGTGGCATTTCATCATTGACTCATATTCAGCTTATGATTCAGTATAACAGACTGTTTTCTGTAGAACCACTACTAAACTATTGTTCCTCCTCCAGGTTTTGTGCAATGTATTTTTTATTTAATTCACACTTAACAAAGACACTCTCCTTCGCTGCACAGGACTAGACCTATGGAAAAGCTCTGACAAGTACATCCTTCCTTTTTAGCTGTGAACCATGGATGTTGTTATACATCCCACTAATACTGTCTAGTCCAAGTTTACCTCGCCCATTTATAAGAATGTCCTCTGGAACACACTGGAGAAAAACTTGACACATATGAACCTTCTACTTCTCCCATATTCAAAAAGCCTCTAGTCCAGTAAAGAATATTAAAGGAAGTTAGACTGGTCTGACACAACTGATTCCTGACATCTCTGTTTGTGCTACTACTTATCTCCTTGTTTTCCCTGGATGTGAAAATATGTGAATGATAAATAATGCAGTACTGTCAGTTACTTGGCGTATTTGTGCTTGCCATTACTTAAGAAAACCAGTTGAACTGGGCAAGCATTTTTATGTTTCTAAGACTTAAAAAAAAAAAAAAATTAAATATCACAGAATCACACAATATCAGAGGCTGGAAGGCACCTTGAAAGATCATCTAGTCCAATCCCCCTGCCACAGCAGGATCACCTATACCAAATCACACAGGAATGTGTACAGGCAGGTTTTGGATATCTCTGGAGAGGGAGACTCCACAAACCCCCTGGGCAGCCTGTTCCAGTGTTCTGTCACCCTCACAGTGAAATAATTCTTCCTCATGTTTATATGAAACCTCCTATGCCTCAACTTCCACCCATTGCCCCTTGTCTTGTCATCAAGCATCACCAAGAGGAGCCTGGGTCCATCCTCCTGGCACTCATCCTTTACCTATTTACGAACATTGATGAGGTCACCTCTCAGTCACCTCTTCTCCAAGCTAAAGAGCCCCATCTCCCTCAGTCTGTCCTCATAAGAGATGTTCCATTCCCTTAATCATCTTCATGGCTCTGCACTGGACTCTCTCAAGAAGTTCTTGAGCTGTGTACAATTCTGGTGTGCCCAGAATTGTACACAGTACTCCAGATGTTGTCTCACCAGGGCAGAGTAGAGCAGGAGAACCTCTCTCAACTTACTAGCCACACCCCTTTTAATGCACCCTAGAATGGCATTGGCCCTCCTGGCCGTAAGAGCACAGTTTTATTAAACTGATTTCTTTTTAAATTGTAAAACTGTTTGATTTTATAGTGAAATTTGTAGAAAAACACAATTTTAACTGAAATTATTTACATTTATTGTCTCCTATGCTCCATTTCTCCCTTTCTTCATCAGATGAAAATATATGGAAAACAATGAGAAGTTATGAATATTAAAAAAAAAAAAGATAAATCAAAGGCAGTATGTAATTTCGAGGAAGTACAAGTATATTGGTGAAGCAGTTTTCATTTTGCAGCATATAAAATTGGAATGAGATATATTCTGTCTAGTGCTCATGCACTACTTCTTTTGCTCATTAATAAGAATAATTAAAATATCTGCTAGAGTTCTCTGTTGTGTATATATTTAAGAAAAAATTTTGTGTACCTTGGATTTGTGTACCATGCTTAGTAATTCAAAGTGATATGTGTGTATACAAATCACATTCAAAATTAAGAAAACATTTACTTGCAATCTTCTTTGTCTCCCCTTTTCCATTGTAAGAATGGACAAAAATAAGACTGTGTAATCTTCATTTCATTATATAACTGGCTTAATTTCATTCCTCCTCATTATGGGGGCCCTTGGCATATAAAAATGGCATATTTGAGACTGAACTAGAGCTTCTTCTTAAAACCACTCTTCCCACTTGCAAACTATATGTGAAGCCTTTTAAAAACATATCTTGTTTCACAGTGATAAATATTTTTCTTGAGTTTTGTTCAGTGGCGTGGTTTTGTTTGTTTATTTTTCAGAAAATCTGAGACACAGAAACTTTGTCTTTTGTCATAAGGTCACATATTTCATTGACTCATTTTCCAGGGTAAATTTTAATTTCCCCGGAGAGAGTGATTATATGGATTAACTGTGAAACCTGCAAAATACTTATGGATCTTTGACATCTGCTGAGAGAGTTCAGAAGATGACACTGCAAAGGTGCTTTATGAAATCTAGTGTGTCTTTTTTTGGGGTTTTGTTTCTGGTTTTGATTTTTTTTTCTGTGGTTGCAACAATTTCTCTTTGGCCTAAATAGAGATTAAGACTGATTTTCTAGTGAAAATCCTGAACAGGAGGCCTACTTACCACAGCCAAGGAGCTTGATTTGTTGCTCAATCAACTGCATCAATTTTTATAATGCCTAACTCAGCCATTCAGAATGTATCAAATTAACATTAGTTCAAGGACCAAAGAATTTAGTTTTCTCTCCCCTTTTTTCCCATTTGTGAAGTGAGGGCATTATCTTTTTTATTTTACAGGCATTTGAGGTAAGCTTACACATATATATTTATGCACACATCTGCTTGGACAGAGAGAGACGTTCCTGGCTTCATATGCCTACTTGGCATGCTTGTTCTCTGAAGCATACTCCAATGAAGTAACTACAGCTGAACTTTAACATGCCTGTATCCAAGATGAGCTCTTCTGAACTTTTCTATGCTTGTTTTCTTCCAGCAATAGAGCTTCAGAAATACTGATAAAGCTAAACAGAGTGTAGCCATTTAGGAAAATTTCACTGCAAAGAGTAGGTGGCACTTGTACCATCTCTCTGCATCGAGGGCCTGATTTGCATCAACTGACAGAAGAGTAATGTTAGTTTAGTGTAAATCTACCAAACAAACAAGCCTATGGTTACTATAGAGATGATGTTCTTGAGTCAGATGGCATCTTATGTAAACCTAATTAGCTCTCAGTATAGAGTAGGTATCTGTTCTGTTTGGTTTATTGTCATTTTATAGTGAAGACCAAACAACAGCTTGGTTTAGCTGTGTATGGATGCTATTGATTTAATGGAGTGTAATCCTGCTTCATCAAAGTAGCAGAAAGCAAACATTAAGATGTTATTGACTGATTAAACAATGGGTCAGAAATACAGTGTGTGCAAACCAATACAGCTGACTTGGGAGTCAGCAAAGCACCATCAGTTTCATTTGCTAAGAAATGTTAACATGGTAGCTGGAAAATTTAAACAAACCCTATTTTTCTTCTGATCTTATGAAGATTGCAAATTCATCTGTTTCAAGTGTTAATATTTTAAGGATTTTTTATCCAAATCGTATCTGCTTTCCAGTTGGAACATAAACTGGCCATGCGAGGTTCAGTGGTTTCTGTGGGCAGCTGCATATGAAATGATGACTGTGCAATTCCTTAGGTCTTTGGTCTGGGTGGGGTTTTGTTTTGCTTTTGGCAAAAAAAAGAATAAATTTTCTCCCAGTGTGCACTTTGTACCTCTGAACAATGTATTTGTTCACTAAGATATGCTCTCAGTGTTTCCCTTGGCCATATTACTCAGCTGATTTTCACTGTAGTTACAGCCTTTAGATGCTTAGAACATTTTCTGAAATTATGGGTCTGAAATGGTTGTAAAAGTTAATGCATTAAATCTGTGCAGAGATAAAGCAACACAGGAATTTATAGCTGTATTTTGCATAACAACTGAGATGTTGATGAAGGAAAAGCAAAAATGTGAACCAAGATGAAAAAGAAAAAAAAAAAATCATGTTTGCAAAGACCTCCAAGTCAAATTTATCAGATAAGCTATCTGGATGAAGTGTACATCTTCTTTTCTTTTCAAGAAAAGTTTTCATTTAAGTAAAAAATATTTTCATTTAGCTGTTTAATTTTCAAGAAAATGCTGTTTCTAGTGGGAAAATAGTATATTCTCTTTCAGTCAATGTCATATGGAATCGTGATACAAATTCCTTATGAATGTTCCTAAGCATTAATAAAGGAAAAAACTTGATGTTAAGATTCTATTTTCTTCTTCCAAAAACATTACAGCAATTTTATTCCTCTGGTTATTTCACTGATTCATTAGAACGGTTTCCTGGTAGAATTTGCCTTATTTTACTTATTTGTGGCATGTGATAAAAATAAGACTCTTTGGAAAATGACCACATGAAGCAACTGTATTTACTTCTTTGGTATCTGTTTGTAAGAGCAAAAATAGCAGTAGTCCTGAAATGTCTGTCTCTTAATTGTTAGCTACTAATCATATTTTGTATAAGGAATTCTCCTGCAAAGCCTGACTGATGCAAAGATCTCTGAATTTTTAAGGTCTTGCAATAAGCTTTGGTGATAAACTTTGATATTCTCAATGATCTACTGCTTAACACTTAAACCCTATTAATATACAGTTAACATTTCCTTTTTTTTTCCTTTAAATTTGATTCATGTCAACATGAGAATTCAGTTGGACACCAGAAATGCAAATGTTTACCTGTGAAAACTTCCTTGGAAGAATTGTCAGTCAGATAAATTTCTTAATGACAATTTAAAATTCTGTAATTTAGAAAAACAATTATTAGCAATTTCAGAAGAGTATCTAGTGGATGAGCCTTTGCAGTTCTTGAAGTACTTTCCACAGCTGAAGTAACTTGCTTTCTACAGGGGCCCACAAACTGCAAGTGCAGTCTTTGTCAGGAATGTTCAATTTGTTGCAAAACCGTCTTTCACCTCAAAAGTAATGTCACAGGTTATACAGACACGGTAATGTCAGAATGCACAAAAGCAAAAGAGAAGGCTCCAGGAAAACCTAGTAGCAGCCTTCCAGTACCTGAAGAAGTCTTACAAGAATGCTGCAGTGGGACTGTATACAAAGTCCCACTTTGTATACAGTGTGGTGATAGGATGAGCGGCGATGGTTTGAAAGTAGAGAAGAGTGGATTTAGACTGGATATTAAGGAGGATGTTCTCTACCATGAGGGTGCACTGGCGCAGGTTGCCCAGGGCGGTAGTTGAGGCCCCATCCTTGGAGATATTCAAGATGAGGCTTGACAAGGCTCTCAGCAACGCAGTCAAATAGAGGATGCCCCAGCTCACTGAAGGAATGCTGGACTAGATGAACTTTGGAGGTCCCTCCAACCCAAACCATTTTATAAATCTAATAACCCACATGCCACCATGGTAGGTCAGGACAAGCAGAAGAATTTCAACTTTGTGTGACAGGCATGTTGTTTATGTTCATTCATTAGAATAAATACCAATTCCAAGTGTACTTGAAATCAGCACACATGCTGTAGTAATATATGGGTCCCCATTCCTTGTTAAAGTAGCTTGTTATAGAAAGAATGTGATGACTTAATTTTATTTCCTAGAACATATGAACTGATTCCAAGCCCCACTTAGAAGATTGAAAAAGCTCTGTGGTTGTGAAAGAGCATCCAAACATGCAAATACTATCTAGTGTTCTGGAGGGAGTTCTTTAGCTTTTTTGCCAGCAACTGACAGCAGATTTACAGAAGTCTTATTTATTGTGACAAATCAAAGTGCTGCCAGGGTGCTCATCTGCCAGGGACATGATTATTCATGTCATCTGTCATGTGAACAGGAAGGGGAAAGAACGCTTCCTTTAGTTTTAGGATCTGACTTGTGTGTGGAAGTAAATGTATGGGCTAAAGCTCTAAAAGAGAAACTCACACACACAGATGCACAGAATTGTGACTATGCAAATAGATACACCTGCATGCGCATACAATGAACATTGTTGCATTTGACACAGTTGACATTAAAGGATTCGAGACTGGCAACAGAATGATTTCAAAGCTGAAGTCAGGTTGTATTGCACAGAAATACGTATGTGCCTTTCACACAAAAGCATGGAAAGGTTAATCTTTCATTTATCATTTAGAGGAAATGGTTTTGAGCTGAACCAGGAGAGGTTTAGTTTGAATATTAGGAGATACTTCTTCACTGAAAAGGTTCTCAACAATGGAATGGTCTGCCCAGGGCAATGGTGTAGTCACAATCCCTGGGTGTGTTCAAGTGATGTGCAAAACATGCCTAACCGCCAGGTTCAGACTTGATTCCCCAATATTGGATGACCTTCAAGGTCTCTTTCAAACAGATATATTCTGTGATGCTTTTGTTTAATGCAATTAATTGAGATAATATTTCTTTTTGCAAATGTTTGCAGGGCCCCTGGTTGTATTCAACAGGTAGAATACCACCGCTCTGAAAGTGGGCATTGCACATATCTAGTCAACATGATACAGAGCCAATGCTCTGACATACTGAAATAGAAGATACAATTGTACAAGGATTTTGTTTGCTTAAAAAAAGGGGATGGGTGTAATGTGGCTTTTTAGAGCAATGGAAGTGAACTCAGGGTTACTGGAAAGTAAGGTGCACTGCTCCTTGTTCTTTTCACTTTAATATTCTAGCTTGAATTAAAAACTCATAAGTGAGAGCAACTGAAGAGGATGGAACATAAAAGACTAACCTCAAATTCTCCATATCAGTCTCACCACCAGAATGATTAAAGAAAATCCATATCCTCTTCAAATTGTAATTTCTTGCAATATAGATATATAACTGAAGGAAGTTTGCTTCCCTTAAGATATTTATTCCCAAATTTTAGGAAAGACAACACTGAAACTCTGAAGCTTTAGAATGTTCCAATAGAATAAATGCCTTAAGAAGGTTTTATGAAAATAATAGGTATAATTACTTAAGACCATAAAATGTAAGCCTTCAGTTTGTTAAGACACCCTCATCCTATAGACTAAAACCTAATATTTTATGTATTAATAACAACAATTAAAAAAAAATTGACTTCATTAAATATAATATTTCCATATGGGGGAAAAAATGTTCTTTGAGTAAGTTTGCAGGAAATTCTGGATGTACATATTTTAGCTCATGCTTTATAGTAAGTGACCTCTGTTTCCAAACCTAACATACGCTAATAGGCATTAAATAAAATCTGTTCTTTTGTAAATCTTCATGTCATATAAATGTCTATCAAGTTTTCTTTCTTTTTCTTCTCTTTGCAATCATATTTTGTGGAAGTTATATAAATCCTTTGAGATCTGTTACTGAAATTTTCAGTTTACACAAGCTATCCCCATTTTGCTGCCTGCTAAAGGCCGCAACACAGAAAACTTAACATTAGGTAGTCTGAGAAAGAGATAATGCCTTGCACTGCTTTGTGAGCCATGTTGTTCCCAAATTGTTAGGTTAAAGTAAGAAAGCTTGAAAGTATCTTTGAATGCAGATAAAATCTCTTCAATAATTAGTTTATAACTATAATGAACTATGTGAAATGTCAAAACAGAGATATCAGTTCACTTTTACTTCAAGAACTGCATATTCAAAGTTAATAGTTTGATGAGATTTACAGTTGTTCTACAGACCTGCTAGTCACTTGCCTAGCATATAAATGGAAAAAAAACAAAAAAACAGTGAGAAGTCTGCCACCAGTTTCATGGTATGTTCCCCATGAGTGTGCTTTGTATCCTAATTAGAACCAAGCGGATGCAAACACTTCACTGAATGCCTTCTAAATATGAAGCAAGGAGACCAAACTTTGTTTGGCTCAAAGAATTGTAATCATGCATATTCTAAACTAATAAAATACTGGAACTTTGCTCATATGAATTTTCCAGATTCAAAAAAGAATGATCCTACTGCACTGAAAGAAGTGTTGAAGGATTGAAGCTGCTTATGTTATGCAGAGAAGCATCACTTTCATTCACTTTTTGGATACTGCCAAGTAAAATTGTTATCACTTTCTTTCAAAAGCAATAAACCAGATATTAATCAATATAGCATCTCAAATTAGATAACAACAACAAATGCTCTTAAGCAGGAAACCCCACCCAAATTACAAAATTACCCCAAAATATATAAATTCCTTAATGCTGCAAATAAGTGCATTAGCTATGATGAATGGAATGAACTTCTCAATACATTTATGTAGTTTACCTGCAAAATTGATCTATAAAGGCTTTAAAATGTGAATTTTCTTAGAAACCTATGTCTATGTTCTATTCATTCACAGAAGCACTGTTCTAATCAAATAGGAGTAATTCAGTTTCAGATTTTACTCAAAATAATATCCTCATTTCTTTCCTTCAGAGTTTGAGAAGCTCTAATTCTTAGAGTCAGATGGTATATGATACCAAAACACTGAGATCATACTCCTAATATAAGGTTAAAAAAATTGCCAACTTTCACTGATGCAGTGATGATTTTCTCCCTAGTCAAACTGTATTTTCATCTTGCATTTTGCATCTGCATCAGTAGCAGACTCATGAGGCAATCTGACAGACCTTGGTTTCAAATAGACACAACCTTTTAAAATCTAAATTAAAGTTAATGAATGCTTATAATTACCAATGTTGATAAGGCATTCTCTTCCCAAAACTTGTACCAAAACTACTGCTTCATTTCCCACTTCTGAAAGGGGGGAAAAAAAAAGTCTGTTTTTTGTTCAGTCATGTCTGTACATCTTCCAAATTATCTGGAAAAAAATTATTTACAATTTACAGTGATGAAAAATCACGAGTTTGTTTCAAACTTTATTTCAAAAGGTATTGTTTGTCCAAAATCATGTTTTCTTTTTACCTGCCTGACAGTTGAGAATACTACCTGCAAATCTCTTCTGTTGTGTCCTTCAGTCACTGGTAGCTACAAACCTACAGCTACACAATGTACCAGTACAGGAGCATAACAGAGAAAAGACATCATTTTGAACTGAACTCAAGACCTTCATTGCTTTGGCTGTTCCAAAATTTTATTAGTCCATGATAAATTTCAAACCACAATGAAGTGGGTAGTGGTCAAAATTTTAACTGCACTAGGAGTTCTCACCTCCATTTCCAATGGAATACACAGAAATTACATTCTTGTTAAAAGACACATTTCTTGAAGGGAGTGGTGATTTTGTTTAATGTACTAAATGGCTTTTAGTATTCTAAGCATGGCATGCTGATGTTTTAAAGTGTTAAACAAATATGGCTGGAGGTTGTCGAGTGGTTTGTTTGCTTTGGAAATACTGCTAGCTTAACTCTAAAGAAACATCAGAAATAGGAATAAAACAAAATAATATTGTTGACTATAGCCTTCACTGCCAGGAACAGAGTAAATATTTTTCTTTTGCATGTTCATTTCAGTGTGCATGCCAATATTATTTTTATGACACGTCAAACTAAATCAAGTTTCTGCAGAAAAGAGTGAAGAACTCCGCATTTAGTTATTTAGGTGCCTTTTTGTGAATAACTGCATGACATTTGAAGGTTAAACTTCACCTTTAGAGATGATGCTACAAATAATGATGAAGAGTGTGGGTAAAATGTAGATTCATAACAACACTGGAAATGCAGCTTGGCAGCTAGCAGGTAGAAAATTAGCATTGATGCTGACAGCTGGAGGACAGTAAATAGCAATAAATGAAACGAGGTGGCACATAACAACATCGGCATTATCCTGCAGATAATTGAAAATTTTGAGCAAATTTTTTTTTTTTTTGTTTCAGCCCAATATGGAGGTACAGTTAAAATGACTAGAAACACTGGATACAGTGATGCATATAGAAACTTCATGTTAATAGGCTTTGGAATTCCTCATTCCAATTCACTCCACAATGAAGGAAGAAAGGAGGAAAACAGATTTTTTGTTGTGGCATTGATGAAGAGAAGACTCTTTTCACTAGCATTTCTACTCAGTTAACATTTGCATCAGCATTCATCCTCAGATATTTAAGTTTCAGCAGCTCCCACCCCTCATACTCAGTAGTACTTTGCAGCATATCAGATTGAGATGTGGACAACCACTGCAATATGAGAAGTTTCACTGTAAAATCACTAAGAGATTATGGGAAATGTCCATTTTGAACTATTCATTTTTAAAAGGAATTTAATTAACCTTAGTAAATAATTGAACACTTTGCATCGGTCCTCCAAACATACAACTGGTTTTCCTGCAAGGGTATCAGGCAACTATGGCTGTATTCAGAGGTGCACAATTCCACAAATCTTCACCAGAGTAATTTTCTACCATTTCTGTAGATCAGTGGCAAAAAGCAACTCTCCTGCATGTAACAATTCTGTCTACATGTGCTTGTGCCAGGCAGAAGAGGATCAGCCTTGTTTGTAACCACTTCCCCTTCTTGTTTTTGTGTAACCTGCTATACACATGCAGAAAGGCAGGAGAAAAAAAGTATGTACTTAATGCTTAGTGTTCTTACTCTTTTGTCAAATCTTATGTCAATACATAGTGAATAGACTCTCTACACTCTATAGATGCCTCTTAATTCTCAGTTCAGCATTTGAGGTTTCAAATAAACACTTGTGAAACTGTAGTCCTTTTACAGGAACGAAATAATGGACTGCAAGATGAATCATAAACTGCATAATGACTGCTGAGCTGGACATGCACCATTCAGTGAGGAAACAGTATAAAATGCAAAATTTTTCCCAATTAATTGTAATAGTTAAAATATAACATTCATCTCAATATTCATGAATTCTTGATTGGTTGAATGAGTTGCTCGGTATTTTGTAGTGGACATATGGAATAACATATATGTCACCTCTCAGCAGGGTACCTAAGCACTTCTCCAGGTATCTCATGTAATGGTAATCTTATTTAATGGTTGTCATAGCACCTTGCTCTTTTCCTCTAAGAGGCAGCAGCAAATCAAGCAGAGTGATTTCACTTTGAAAATCATACAACCTAACAAACAAAAAACCCACAAACCATGACCCAACTTGAAAAAAAAAACCAAAAAACAACAAAGCAACAGCAACCACCACAAAAAACCCAAACCCAAACAAACCCTTCAAATTAAACAAAGAACACCTACCCACAAAAAATAGCAACTAAAAACCCAAGAAAAAAAAAAACAACCAAACACCAACAGGGGAAAAAAATGAGATTGTTTGTATTGTTACTCATTGTTTTTTCGTTATGCCTTGAAGCTTAGTCAGCGTGTTAGAAATAGGAGCTCAAGTGGCCAGGTGAATAAATGGTGTGCTCATTGAATTTCCTGTTTCTTATGGTGATAGATTAAGTATAAGGACAAAAACCTGTGGTCATCAAAAAAGGACTCCTGATGGAACATCACATTTTACACAGTTGAGGGAAAGACAGTTTCTCCAAAATGACAGTAACCTAGCAGTCTTTTAATACACACAATGTATACTGGGGAAATGGCTTGCAAGGAGAGTGATTCAGATTTAAAATTGTATTGATTGTGGATGATTGAAGAGGCTGAAATTATAAATTATGTAGCTTTTATAATTTCCAAAAGCCCCACCCACAATCTGTGTGTAGATTAGTTTAAGTTTGGGTTCTAATTCGGTTGGGAAAAGTCTTCACGAGGATGCCTTTTCTTGTAATTCAGGAAAAATCAAGAAAAGTGGAAAGGTTTGGGCATGAAACAGCTTTGCCCTACTTACAAATGGGAGACTGTCTCAAAGTCCGTGCAAGGTTCATGTCTCCAGGTCCGTGTTCAGGTCCGTGCAGGTCCCAGTGCCCCCCTGTTCAAGCCCACGGAGGGTGGGAGAAGGCACTTCACATGTATTGTACTAAGCCTCCGGTGACAGAGGTGGGGAGGAAGACCGTTTCCTGCCCCATTCACACCTCTGGTGGGGCAGTGGACTGGGGTGCGCCCTGCCCAAGTTCACACCCCATTCAAACCTCCGGTGGGGCAGTGCCATGCCCCGCCACAAAAATCAACGATAATTTCTTATGCCTAAAAAAAGTACCTGTGGTGGTTTGAGCTAATTGGAGGATTTGAGTGAGAAATTAGACTATTGGTTGAAAAGAAATAAACACAGTGTGTCACTTCACCGAGTTTTACTGAGGAAAGGAAAAAAAAAAAGTTGTTTTAAGAACTGTTCTCAAAACAACCAGATTAGCAGTTTGCTTCTGTCTGTGCTGGCTGCAGCCGCTTTCTCCTTTGTCTCTCTGTCTTTTAGCTAATTCAGAGTAAAACTACTAACTCCTTCCTACTACTAACCCCCTTGGCCAATCTATTTCAGCTTATCTGCAGCATCAACAGGTGGTGAGATAAGACTGGGGAAGGGGGGAAAGGTGGTAGGGGGGTTTGGTTACCCTCTCTTGGGGATTTTGGTCTCTGGGAGGGTTGTGGTGTCTGTATTACCTTTTCACTGTATATATCNAGACTGTTAATTAAATCCTGGAAGTTAAAAATGAAGCTGATCTGGGTACTGTGTTCAGTTTTCCCTTCTTTGATTTTCTGGTTTTTGCACAGATAGCTTGTGGCAACAATTGGTACCTATATTTGGAATATGGTATGGTGGAAGTTTAAAAAGATGATTTGGGATTACAGAAACTATTTTTTCAGTTATGTAGGGTTAAATTTAACTGAATTAGCATCCAATGTTTTTCTGATGCTTTTAATAAATCAGGAAATAGCAGCCAAATTAATTATTCCACGGCGCTGTAAAAGTGATAGTTTTTGCATTGAGGAACGGGGGGGGGGGTGGAATCTGTAAAGCAATATGGGAAGAATAATTAAAAATAAGCTGTAGAGAGGATTGCAAGAAAATTATCAAGCTGCACAAAGTCCATAGTACTTACAAGGTAGCCTGAAGTCAACTTTTTGTCATAAATAGATATTTACATTACTTGCCTTGTGTTAAGGATCTAGTATAGAGTGTAGGATTCTCAAGTGGCAAGAATTGTTGTGACTCCACTGACAGCAATTTTTAATAGTTTTTTAACTATCAAACTATTACTATAGTCAAATAGATACTTAACTATTTAATAGTTTTTTAAACTCCTGAACTTTAAAATAGTAAACAGCGGGAAATAAACAGATTAGGTAGATTCACTAAGTCAGACCTTGTAGTTTTTTATTTTGTAGACAATTGCTACAGCTGATGCTTAAAAATTCCAATTTAAACAGAAATCAAGATCACAATTACCCATAATTAATTTAGAAATGACCACAAAGAACTGAGAGGAAAAACCTGTAAGATTGTTCTACCAGAATATACTTCCATAGACTCTAGTAGTCATCTCTACTGAACATATTAGTTTATGTTTTTATATAATATTTTGATCAGCTTTAAACAAGCTATTCAAACACAACTGATTCTGGCACTATGTCCTCTGAAGTAAAGAAAAATCTCCCATTAATTTCCTGGAGAAAGAAAAATGCTTTCATTATCTAAAAAATGGGTAAAAATAATATTATCATTCTGATGGAAAAATAGCCTTAAGCTATACATAAGTTCATAGATTTGCAGAATGGTTTAGGTTGGAAAAGACCTTAAAGATCACCTAGTTCCAATGCCCCTGCCACAGGTAGAGAAACCTTCCATTAGACCAGGTTGCTCAAGGCCTCATCCTGGCCTTGAGTACCTCCAGGGAGAGGACATCCACAACCATCTTGGCCAACGTGTTCCAGTGTGTCACCACTCACACTATTAAAAAAAATATCTTCCTAATCTCTAGTCTAAATCTCATCCATCTTTAAACCATTCCCTCTTATCCTATCATTACATGTCCTCATATTAAGTTGCTTTCCTGCTTTCTTGTAGGCTGCCTTCAGGTACTGGCATTAGACTTCTAATACAGTCATTAAACTTCACAGTGGCTAAGTTCAACAGTTTGTGTTGCTTCTTTATTAAAACCAGTGTAAATTCCATTTGTCTCTCAGATGCTTGAATACTAACTATATTCTTAGTCGTAGAACAGGAAATACCTAATAGCACCTCTCCACACACACACATATATATATGTAGATATAAATCCACACATATCTAAAATAAAATGCGATGGAATGTTATGCTTAAGGCTATGCTGGACAAAGAATAAATCAAAACTTTTTCTCTCTTAGAATACTTGAAACTGACATTGTCAATTAAATATTCATATTTACTCTGGGCTACTAGAATGTTTATTCCTGCAGTTGAACAGAAACTGTTACACACATGAAACAGTGGGAAACAAAGCTTATTTTCTTCCATTGCAGCTGTTTTATAAAGTATCTTTTGAAATATCACTGTATCCATTTTCCCAGTATTGTAAATATGTAAAAATGTACTTAATAAGAAATATAGCCTTAGAACAATGTACTCACGTGCTGCAAATACTGAAACCATGAAGGAGTTGTTTCATTGGTGTTTGAACAGATAACTACAGTTTTGCTCTTACATTTTAGATTTGTGCCTACTAAAAATGTCAGAATGTACCATTGTGGTGTATGAAAAGCTTTTTTAAAATAATTCTTTAAACTGGAAGTGGAGGGATAGAAATATTATTACAGAGTGAGCATTCAAACATGTTATGCTAACATATGCTAAAAGAACTTTATGCTAAAAGAAACTAATTTCTTCCAAATATGGGACTGCCAGCCAGCTTTAAAATTGTTCTAAATCATGTCCAGAATTAGCATTTTTGTTTAAAATTATACTTTTAGGTATGAATTACATTGTTTAAAGACATGTGCACTCTGAAATAAGGAGTAATCATGATATTTAAAACATTAATGAAAATAATTTAATATATTATAGTTCTATAGATAGACCATTAGAGTAAATAAAGAACTCTGGATTCTATTCCACTGTGTTTTTTCCTATATTCAGAATTAGCCTGATTTCTTTTGTGCATTTTCTCACATCTAGAGTTGCCAAGTGAGGTAGGCGATGCTGTACTAGGAATGATGTCAAACATGAAATACTCAAAATATAAGGGGACAGTTGGTTTCTTCACATTTAGGTGTTTTGTTTTTTTTTTTCCTGCAAAGTATGTAAACAAATGACTTCCTTATTCAACAGATCTTTCCTTGAGTCAAATTTTATCTATTACAGAATTAGAATTCTATGTGGCATTTAAATTCTATACAAATCTTATTTTGGGGGTGGAAGATGAAAGCTATGTGTGTTTTTTGTTTTTTGAGGAAAAGTAAAGCTTGTATTTGAGTATTATCAACATCATACCTCTTGACAGTAAGAGGAGCAACAAAATATCTAATGTACAAGGAAGAGGTACCTAGGCTCTAGTCCATCATTTGAATTATCAACACAACTTTTAGGTATTTCCTGTGGTTTTTTTTTGTTTTAAAAATTATTTTATTGTGTGAGTGTTAAAACCAGTATTAAATTTCCACCAGTTTCTGTCCCTCATATAGGTTTGAAATTTGAATTGCTAGTAAGCTGACTAGATTTTGTGTGTCAGGAGTAATTAAAAAAAAAAAAAAAAAAAAAAAAAAAAATTTGGACAAAAAAAAA
>VWZI01016180.1:64433-106954 GCA_013396835.1 Psilopogon haemacephalus | reverse complement strand
TTTTTTTTTTTTTTTTTTTTTTTCTCATTCTATTACTATTGTGAATCTTCCAAAGTCATCTATTTTTCATGTTTAATTTCCAGAGACAAATTTTATTTACATGAATACTAGTTAAGAGTAATTTCTTAATTCACCAACCAGGGCTCATACATCAGCAAATGTACAGTATAATAGGCTATGACAGGCTTTCTAAAACCTCCCAACAGGACTCAACTTTATAGGCAGTTAAATCAGTCAGCTCACAATGAGACCAAGCTCCTTAAAACCAGAAACCTACACACAGAAGTAAGTAGACTGATTCTGATAGGAGAAAATTAAATGTAAATGTTTTACCTAGCTAGTGAATGCTGTGGTGCCCAGAATTTTCTAATCAAAGGAGGAGGTTTTAACATGTTCTAAGGTTTCCAACCCTTCCTCTTTAATCTGTCACTTGCCCTTTTTTGCTATGACTACCTAAAATATTGAAAACCCCAGTGGTTTCTCTAGGTATTTCTTCTGTTTCTGAGAATGACATCCAGTCAGTAGTTCACGTTGAAAGAGGAATAGAACTGGAATATCAAAACCACAATGTAATGTTCATACTTATTTCACACATCAAATGTTAAAATTTTAGAAAAAAATCAACCTAGAGAGACAAATTTACCTAAAGAATATATAGCCTGTTCTTATGCATGGACCCGGAGCAATGTGCTTTCCTTCAAAATGCCTTTGGATTGAAGTCTATCACGGAAATGTTTTACTTACATGTAGCTGTGTCTAGAGATATGGAAAATTGATGGACATTTTCATTTAAAAAAAAAGTGTAAACAGAGTTGAAAAATGTGATAAATACCTTGCAAAACCCAACTTTTGTCAGCACAGATTATTTCCCCATCAAAATAATCATCCCCTAAAATTATTCACTGAAATCTTTCCAAAAGCCAATTATTTTAAACCTTTAATAACACACAAGTAATATATTAAGGATACACAGTCTTACATGGCAATAGCCAGATACAGAAATAAATGTCTTGTAATAGAACTAGAATTCTTTCTCTTTGGTTCTAGCCATTGTAGGCTTTGTATCTGTATTTTCATGGACACCAGTAGATGTGAGATTAAGTCCATAGAAAAGGTGTCTCCTAAATTAAAGTACTTACTCTACGTCTTTGAGTTGTGAAATACAGGATATTGACTGCTGAGACATCTCAGTAAATTTAGAGCAGAATAGAACATAATAAGAGTCTGATGAACCATGTCATGTAGTGAAATTATTTTTTAAAAGTGAACTTTCCAAACTGCACAGGCATCTGTGTGAGGCCTGAAAGTGCCTGAAATATATCAACCTACTCTTAATGATTGTCTCATTTCTCTGACAAAATTTTAAAACTTGTTAAAAGTTCAGCAATTACACAATCAATGCATTAGTCTGAAGATTTAAGAAATAAACAAACAGTGCTAAGATTATCCATGTGAGAAGGATATATTATTCTTGAAGTAGGAAACAGATGGGCACTTGATTAGCTTTGGCAAAATAATGTTATTCCCATGGACTTCAACAAACTACAGCAAATGGGGCTTCAACTAAGTGAGTTGTTAGATGTCTAGAAGCCAGTAAAGTGTGCTTATTAAGTTTATTCCTTATTTTAGAGGATGACATTGTAAAATGTCAAAAGGTGAAATATTGGATTGGCTCAGTAAAACAATAAAGATCTAATTAAGTACATTTTTTTTTCTATTTGCTTGGAAAAAGCAAAAGGCAGGCATATGGGAGAAGAGAGGTACACAAATTAGAGAACTCAGTTCATATCTACAAATAATATTTTATTAGATGATGCCTTTATTAGCTATTGTCCATATGGAATGTAGTAAATGGTCTCTTCAAATAGATACTATACTCTCAAGTGTGTTAGGGAAGGACTAAAACATTGTGGCTTAACCTGATGGTAAAAGATTTGCTAAACTAGTTGGCTTAGTTAAATGGACAAGTGAGATTGTAGAGAAAAAATTTAAATAAATATGTATTGAGAAATCACAGTTATTGAAGTAAAGCTAAGAAAGGAATAATTTAATCTGGATATTAAAAGTGACCAGGAACCACAGAATATTGCAAAGATTTTAAAGGCATGACTCAATCAGTGGGTCTTAACCATGCTTAAGTGTCTATATGTTGGAAATACAGTATCATTTGAGCATATTATCAACATAATCAGCAGTTTATTAAGTGTTAGAAAGACTATATTATGTAATATAGTGTTAGAAACATTATATTAGAAAGAGCACTTAAATTGCTGTCTGATTTGGAATACATATTCACTTCATACAGCTCAAATATTATAAACCAGATAGAGATTGACTATACTTCTATGCTTTTTAATCCCACCAGCATAACATACCCTTCACCCACTATAGAAAGAGTATGGGTTTTATTTCCAAAACTGCTTATTTATGCATAGACTCCTATATGACTCTGTAAATGAACAGCAAAAGATAGCCTAAATATGTAAAACACCAATAAGATCTGAATGGTACCTTTACCTTTTGCGTTATATCTCTAGCTGTTGCTGCTGGAAAGTAATCTTTTATTGAGAAGCTTCTATGGAGTCTAATAAAACCTGCATAAAATTTTAAGCTGTAACAACTTCAATTTCCCTTCTTTGGCAGGTTGATGAAGATATTTTTCATCCTTTCATAGGTATCTTCTTAAATTCATCCTGAATATATGTATAAAGATAGTATTTTTTCAAATGATCAAATAGCATTATTTGCATATCAAAATTAGTAAGAGGTATAGATGAAAACAATTTCTCATGTACATCCTCAAACATCTTATTCTTTAGAGCTGAAATCATGATCAAACTGTGAAAGCAGTTGCCGTCTCTAGGATTTTACATGCAATGGATGTAGTAGCTGATCTATTCCTGCTATTTTATTTTTATTATACTAGTCTGTCAGGGATATGTCAATCTATGAAAATTGTCCTCTATCACCTCAACAGTGATCTTAACAGGAATCATAGTCTACATGATTTAATATATTTCATTAGTTATTTGGGAATAATAAGTTGAGCTTGATATGAAAATATAGCCAAATGATTTTGTATATAATGTGGAAATAATTTGGGTTATTTTTTCATCTTTTTCAGTAGTATTTCAGAACTGTCTGTCTAGACTTAGTTCATTAGTTGCCTCAAGCTGCTACTGTGTAGGTTTAATATAGATATTAGGGGTTGTTTTTTTCACAGAAAGAGTGGTCAGGCATTGGAATGGGCTGCCTAGAGATGTGGTTGAGTCGCCATCCCTGGATGTGTTTAGAAGTTGTCTGGGTGTGGTGCTTGGGGATATGGTTTAGGGTGCACCTTGTAGTATAGAGTTATAAGTTGAACTTGGTGATCCGGAGGGTCTTTGCCAACTTGAATATTTCTGTGATTCTGTGATAATGCTGTAAGGCCATAAGAGAAGGCTGATTATTGGTCTAGTTGAGATTTTTTTCCACTGAATTCAGTGACAGGCAGATCGTATCTCAAGTCTTTTTCTTTTTTTTTTTTTTTAATGTCAGTGCTTCCTCAGCCTTCATGAAATTCAGTTACATCCATCTTGGGGGCTATCCAGTATGATGATGATTGCTTTCAAACAAGATGAGATAATGTAATGGAGGGTATTAATTAATGCAAGATAGTATTTTTTTCAAAATTAATATTGTTTGTAATTGTGATATTAAAAAAAATCTCACTACCTGCCAAGTAATTTTGAATAAAAATTATCAAGTTCTTTGCAATGATTATGAAAACTTTATACAAAGCAATAACTGAATATATAAATATATATATATATGCATATAACTAGCAATAATACAGCATTAAATTCAGTTAAACTGGAAGAGATGTTCTTGCAGTCAGTATACTGCTTGCCCACTAGATGCACTCAAGAGACTCCTTTCTGTTTAATACAGAAGGTTAGGATTCAATTAGATTAAATTACAGAGTTTGCTAAAGATTTGCTAAACAGGCTCATGACTCGTGAGGCTATCTACAGCTTTCAGACAGCACCCAAATGCTTGCAGGGGTTTCTTTTGATGTCTTAGCCATTGAGGCTTCTGATTTTCCCAGGCTCTTCTCAGGGGTGTTGGGAGAGAAGCAGACAGTCTCTGACCTGGTCCTGGTTCCTGTTGGCTCCAGACTCAGCAGGGAGGCTTGCATAGGGGCAGGCAGATGTGTATCATGCAGATGTGCAGTCTTGTCAGGAGACTTGTAGGTGCCATGCTGGCTAAGCAAGCCTATTGCATGGAGGCATTTGGTGCCTATTCCTGGTAAACTTGAAGCAGTTTCCAAGCAGACAAACCCAAAGCATTAGGGTTTGATACTATGTGCAAGAGCTAGCTTACAGCTTAGCAAACATAATGCTGTAGAGCATGGCAGGGTGCAATGAGGCAGTAGCACTGCCAGAAACAAAGAGCACATTAAAGCAGAAACAATGGCAGCAGCAGCATGGAACAAGCACATTGTCTGTACCTGCTCAGTTCTTTTATCAATGTAGTCCAAGTCTAGTGGACCTTTGAACACAGATTAGCCAATCAGAATGGCGCTTTGCCAATCTTAACCATATGAGGTGAAGTCAGGGCTGTGTAGCTGTAATAAATATATCTTTTTTTTTCTGTTGTCTTGCAGCTGTGCAGATTGATAGAATAGAATGAAATTGAAGATATGGTGATAGGGACAATTCTCAGAACATTACGTAGTATGTACTCCTGCATTATGCAACGTCACAAAGCTTTTCCAGACAGATATTAAACTCACCTGAGGGACAAGATTTTCATTAATAGATGCACTATCATTGGTGTAGGTAATCTGAGATTTTTTTTTTTTGCTTACTTATGTTGATTAAAATCCATGCAGCAATCACAAAGTTAAGATTTTGATATCTTTCCCTGTAACTACATTTTTTCAGATTTTAACACATCCTGTTTGAATTTTTTGTTGTTGTTGAAAAGAAAAAAACAAAACCAACCAAATAATCTCTTAACAAAATACGGTTCTTCCTGTCAACAAGGTGAATATTTTTTCATGTGTAACACCTAACTTTACCTGACAATACAGAACTTGGTTACATGCTTTTAACAAAAGCAGGCAGTAGATTGCACTGGGATTTGTTTCAGCAAACATTAAAATTAAAATCTAACATATTTATGCTTCAGTATTATAGAACTTCCTATGATCTAATACACGTTTTGTCTATAAACTGTGTAGGACTCATTTTCAACTTTGCAAGTCTGTATTTCCTTTTCCACATACCCCCAGCACACATACACACACACACACACACACACACACACACACACATGTATATTATGAATTTCTAGTATAAATATCCAGGTAAGAAATCCTTCCTAATTTTTTTTTTTTTTTAAAAAGGTTTACAAAGCAATACCCAGAACACTGCAGAATACTCACTCTTACAGGTTTGTATCAGTATCCAGAATCATACAGCTAGTTCATTGCCCAAGGAATGGGCAGTTGTGGTGGTGAGCTAGCTGTCAGACCTGTATGAGGCAGGCTCAGGGTAAAAAGGTAAAGAGATCTTCTTCACACAGAGCCAGAGCTGACCATTGCAGGCCAAGTTCTTTCTCAGAAAAGGGAAAATCTAGGGGAAATGGATTTAAGTTATGCCAGAGGAGGTTTAGATTGAACATTAGTAAAATTGTCTTTACTGAGAAAGTAGTGAGGCATTGGAACAGTCTACCTAAGGAGGTAATGGAGTTGCCATTGCTGGAAGTGTTCAATAAATGTGTAGGTGTGGAACTTCAGGATATGGTAGTTGGGTTATGGTTGCACTTGATGGTCTTAAAGGTCTTTGCCAGCCTTAGTGATTCTGTGTGTAACTAATAATCTTAGTCAGCTACAAGCTACTGGAATTGTGAACAGTATTTGGCCAGGAATTTTCAGTGAAATCTTACACAAAGTGCAGTGTGAAGGGTTAAGATGTAGTACACTTAACATGTACTCTCAAGTCCATTAATTTTATCTTACTCTTCCCTGTTCTTCGCCTTTCCTTGTCCCCCAAGCAAATTTTTAATACCTGTATTTAGATATGAATTATTTTCTCATCTGGCTGAGTATGTTCATGAATAAATGCTTTAAATGGAGTGAAGTGTATGCTGCAATCTGGGTACAAAATGCCAATGTAGTACCAGAACTATAAAAGAAACTGGATGGTATCAACCCTTCTTATTGTCTGTCTTTGGAGTTGTTATAGGGGTATGAACACAGTTATTGGATTTTTCTTTCATTTTTCTTTGATTAATTGTATTGCAAAAAAATAGGAAGAAACATGCCTCTCAAAATGGAAATAATCAAGTTCCATTCAAGTGCTTTTAGACCATATTCATCATATCATCATCTTTATTATCATAGTTCTTCCAGAAATATAATTAATATTTTTACTTTCTAGTAGTATTTAACTTGTCAGTGTAGCATTATTAAAACAATTCTTAGAAGATCAATAGTAGGAAATTAATCTTACCGGTATGGTACAAGAAAGTTCACAAATGTCTTGCCTTCAGAGGTTTCTTAAAATTATTCTTTTGATATAATCAGCATTTAGAGAACTATCTTGAAGAAACTGATAAGGAATAATGTGAAATTGCTCTACTATTGGTTTGTGATAAATAATTGCAGAAGGCAAAAGCTGGTGAGCTCAATAAACACACTAAAGACCTGCTATTTGCTAAAGGGCTTTCTTCACAGTGGTGAATGAAATGCCATAGCCCTTGCTGTAATTGCAGAAATTGCGTATCTAACCTATTAGCAATGTCTAGAATTATTAGATGCCAAGCCATGTTACAAACAGCACCTGTTCCATAATAGCTTTCAGTGAAACAGCTGTCATAATGGATACAACAAGAAGATGGATTGGTGGTGAGCACCAGGAGACTCTACAGCAAACATATCATTTCTAATCTAGTGCACAGCACTTTGTTGGCTAACACTGCTAACTCAGTATTAAAGTTACTTATGAAGAAAACAACTTAATCTTTGAAACTTTCTCTGATGTCCTGAGGCTAGTGCTTCACTATTGTGTCACTTTTCAAACTGGCCTAAGTTTTCAAAAGCAAGCTGAACTAAATGCCTTCACTTCATTTTGCTGTCGGTCCTTGTTATTTTTAAAATGTTCTTTTAGTTCTCTGGGTTTATTTCCCATCCTTTTTCCCCTTCACATTTTGTCAAATTTCTAATTACTACATATGTCTCCCCAAAACACAGTGCAAACTAAAAGGAAAATGCCATTAATTTCTTTAAATATTGAGTAGGTGCAAGACCTATTGTATTCTTTCTTAACCTGTGATTTTTATTCTGTGTAAGTGGTGAGGATCCAAGTGAAAGCCTATCAATGGAAAACCTGCAATATAATAAAAATCATTCCTCAATCTATGTTCAAAAATTAAATATCTCTAAATCCATGGTTAGTAAGTAATAGATTTTTTTAAAAATATCTTTACTACCAGATGTTGTTTTTTTTTCAACAAGCCACTTTTGGTGGTTAGTAAAGACTTGGCAAAACAGAACTGAACCCTTGTCTTCATATCAGTCCAAAATTAACTGGTTCTCTTTCAGTCACTGCTAGAAGAAATTAATCTGTCTTCCAAAGAACTTATTTACAAATCCATCATGCAATCCTAAACACTCTAGTCAGTTTTAGGAGAATAATAGCTTTTTGTTTGTTCCCCTAAAGAAAGAGGAAATAGTCCTCTATTTGTCCCATGCTGCTTTTCAACACAAACTTTCGAGGTATAATGCATAATGCAAAAGGTGATATATCTAGCACTAATTTAGGTTTCTAAATGAGCTTGTATCTGTGAGGCAGAAGAGGCATTTGAAAGTTATAATCATAGAGTTGTTTTCATCAGAATGAAAACTGCAAAGGGTTTGTGGTGTGAATTTTACTGCATGGCTTTCAAGGATCTGTTTTCACTACAACCTCTGTACATTAGTCCCACTTTTCATGTTGTGATAGAATAATGTACAATAAAGCAATTGTATTCTTTTGGCTCTTAGGTAAGCTGGAGTCTTTTATTTTGAGAAGGATTTGTCATAAACTAAAATAACTTTTTGCAGTAACCCTAACACACTAGAGTAAATTGAAATTAAGAGGGAGAATTTAAGAAACCTAATGTATGTCTTCTTGCACCTTCTACCCAGAGAGAGAAGTGGGAATGTGCAATGTTCCCAGGAGCATCAGAGATGCATAGTTCATCTGAAATGTTTTTTTTCCTAATAGTTGTAGTAATAGTTTTTCAAGGCTCAAGGGAGCAACCAGAAACCATTAACCATAAGCAGGATTTACTCAGGTAACATGGAGGTGGCTTTCATAAGTGGTTTTGCCACTCTTCAGTTGAAGCACTTTGACTTGTTCTGAGACAGGTTCTGTTTATGATACTGTGCTGGGATTGGCACATTTTCTCCAATTCCTGGCTTGCAAACTGTGTTGAAAGATGACAGTTTGCCATTGTGTGGGTATTTTATGCTTGGATTAGTATTCAATTTTCACTGTTCCCATATCTGCTAAGGATGCAATACTTGCATTTTTTTACCAAGTTTTTCCTGCCCTGATTAAAGACTTCTTTAATGGACTAGATTTTGCAGTATTTAAGGATAGAGAAATAAGATTATTCACTAAATTGCTGGACCACTGTTATAGTATTAATGAAATTGTCATGCTTTTTATGCAATTAATTCAAAGTTTCAGGAAGACCTTCTCTTTGAACAGAAAATGTTGAGTTTTCAGTTGTGTAAATTGGCATCATCTGACTACAAGGCTCCAATAGCTCTTGCTTTATCAAATGGTGTTACCTATTTTTAGTGCCACTAGGGTCTTTCATGCTTAGGTCAACAACTTCCCTTGAGACTGGATATGCAAAAATGCATTTGAATTAAAAAGCAAGGAAGAGTCAACATCCTGTGAGTCAGTCCAGAAGTGGTAAGAGTTTAAAAATAAAAATAAAGGATGCTAGTGATAAAATTTGGCCTTTATTTTATGCTTTGAGCCTAGTCCTGGCTTGGTGCTTCTTTACAAAACATAGAGAAGCACATCTTTAAATTATTATTAATTATCCTTTTATTTTCTGATATTTCTCTAAGTTTTCTCTCTAATCCTCTAGCATTTAGATTTGCACTTATTCTTCTCTACTTAGTAAACTTTAACATGGATCACATAATCAGAGAAGTATGAAGAAAGGACTTGCAGCTATGTGGAAAAAAAAAATCTCCTGTTGGTCTTTCTTTTATCTTATTTGCAAGCATTTATTCCAAACCACCAGCACAGCACCTTTCAGTTGTGTCCATGACCTTGCAAAGATTTGATCCTTTGGTCTCTTTCCACCAAATTCCATTATTTTCTTGTGGATTTCCCGAGGCGAGGAAAACATGCTGCTAAACTTGTTTTGGGAGGTTGTTACACCCACAATGAAGCTGAATTTGAGGAGGTTTTGATTACTACAACTTTGCACCTTTTCTACAAAATGTTTTTAACTAAGTCCTGAGCTTTAACCAGAAGCTTCTCTTCCTCTGGCTTTCCTACCTGACTGCTCCTCAAACTCATATAAACTGAAAGTCTGAAAATTAGGTATCAACAGCTTTCTCTGGTTAATTTACCCTAATTGCTCTAATAGTGGGATAACAGAAGCTTCATTAGATTGTGCTTCAATCTCTATATCCTTTTTTATTTCTTTGTATTTTCTGTTGTCTTGGTTGGGAGAGGCATGCTTCCAAGCTTATATTATACTTTTCTTGAACTCAAAATTTAATCCATCAAAATTCTGTGTTATGTATAGGCATTTAATCTGAATGTAATCTGAAGCATTCGTCTAACCGTATTTTTCACCAGAATGTCAATACCCTTCACATACTGTGCTATTACTCACATCTGTTTTTCACAACATTTAATACTAAATGCTCTCTCAAAATGAAATCTGCCTTTTAAAAGAAACAAAAACACAGGAGAAAAATATAGATTTAATTATTGGTTTTGAATGAGTCCACAAGATATCTTGACTTTGATTGATGTATTAGTTTTGTGAATTTATCTGAAGTGTTTATTAATCAGTTTGTAAATTATGCAGAAGTTTCACTCTCTCTTCTACAGTGTGAGCTTAATCTGAATGCATCTCCTATTTGATCTGTGGGAATTAACACATAGGTAAAACATGTCCTTTAAATGTTAGTGAAAATTAACACAATAAAATAATCCAAATTTCTGAGGAACAAAATTATATTTATATGAACGTTGGACTAATGAAACCCCAAAACATAACCTTATAGCTATGGCCACCTTACAAATCCGTCACCCACAGTTGTGATATATAAACAGCCATACTTAAATTTCTCTTTGTGACAGAAAAAAACACTCACAAGATTATTGTGGATCTGGGAAACTATGAATCTGTTTAAAATAAAGCTGCAAAGATTGAAAAGCCTACCTGGCAAGGGAAATCCTTGTTTTTACCAAGAAACAAACAAAACACCGTGTTCTCTCTGAATTCAAATTGCTGGAAAGATGTGAAGTCAGCAGAGAAACTTGATGGGAAAAGAAATGACATCTTAAATGGAACTTAAAATATATTTTGTTCTCTGCCTGGTCTTAGCCTCAGATGAGGAAAAAAAAAAATATATATATATATAATATTTCTAATAGTAGATGTGTAGATACTGACAGTGCTGAGCTGTTCTTTACAGATAAACCAAACTGATAACTTAGTCTCTGTATTACCTGGACTAGAAATCTCTTTTCATCCAAAGTGTAAGGCAGCTTTCTACTATTATTTTTGAAACTAATTAGGACTTAAATGTACTAAAACTATGCTAAAACATGAGTGTTACAACGTCTGTGGGAGTGCTTAATCTGAGTACAGCAGAACATTTCTGAATAGGTGGCAGCAACACTTGTTAGCCATGTGCAGCCCAGCCAAAAGAGCAAAGTATACAATGCTAGCCAAACATGATGCTAGCTAGAGGCAATTGTCAGAGCCCTGTCTGAGAACAGACATAACTCTACACCAACCCCAGAGCAAGATTTTGAGCTGCCCTAATCTTACCTGAGGGTGAGGAGAAACAAATTGTGGAGTTAAGGAATGTTGAGAGTGGTGCTGAAATCTCTCATTTTTAGGTGAATTCTTGTGACTTTAGGGTTTTCAAAAATGCTAAGCTGAACTCAACTCCAGCTTTTTCCTCCACATGTGTGTCCTTTAATCATCGCATTGACATAAATCTTCAAAAACATGACAGCACTACAGAAGTCAACAGGGGGCAAGCTTTGTAGATTCTCCTTTTTTATGTTTCTGAAGAGTCCAAGATTCAACTAAAGAACCATTTAATCCTGTATTACTTATAACAGAAGTGCTCTGAGGCACTGTAAGATATCTTGTCAGGTCAGAAATCATTTATCAGCTCTGGGAGACACCATTTTTTTCCAAGAAAAAAAAAGAAGAGGATTGAATGGCTGAACAAAGTTTTAGACAAAAGTCTTTTGGGGATCTAATCCAAAACCATATGGAATAAGGAAGCAAAGCCAGTAACAGTTAATATGAATATTTCAGACCTAGACAATATTCAAGACCTATTTTTATTTATCTTCTTTAAAACACTGTGGTGGTTTGGTAATTACCCACNTAGCAGTTACCTGCCCCCCCACCTTTTGATATAACCCAGGCTAGGACTCAAAATGGCTTAAACTGATACTGGATTCCTCTCCAGATGAATGCAAATTGAGGTCTGAATTCCTTGGCTATAGGAATAGAAAAGAAAGCATTAGCAATATCTACGGTAGCATACCATTTGGCTTCTTTCCATTCCAGCTTGTACTGGAGTTCCAGCATGTCAGGTACAGCTGCACTCATGGGTGGAGTCACCTCATTGAGGGCACGGAAGTCAATTGTGAGGCACCAGATGCAATCAGGCTTGCTCATGGGCCAGATAGGACTGTTGAAAGGTGACTGAGCTTTCTCGATGATCTTCTGAATTTCCAGTTGACAAATCAGCTGATGAATGGGCAACAGAGGCACGGTTAGTTCTGTACTGTCTGTGATGCACAGTTTCAGTAGCAATTGGCAGTTTCATGTCCTCTATATCATGATGTCCCACAACTGCAGATTCATCTGAAAGTTCAGGTCTGATGGACAATTTCAATTTACCATCCTCAGTTTCTACTGATGCTATTACAAAAGCCCATTTATGACCCTTAGGATCTTTGAAACAACCTTCTCTCAAAAAGTCAATTCTCAGAATGCAAGGTGCATCAGGATTGATTACAATAGTATGCTTATTCCACTCCTTACCAGTTAATCTTATTTCAGTCTCCAACTTAGTTAACTCTTCAGACCCACCAGTGATTCCAGAAATAGTTATAGCCTCTGTGTGTTGTTGCTATGATAAATATAAAATTATGAGTTATTAATATTTTCAGGTGTGAATATTAATTCTGATTTGCTAGTATTAAAAACCTCACAGGATCATATGAAATTAATTCAGATTCTCTGTTGACAGTGAATATTTACACAAAGGGTATTTATGAACACAGAATTAAATAGTCTGAGCAGTCAGAAGTTGGAAAAGCAGGAATGTGGAAAACAAGAAAATTCTGAGTACGCAACTGTAAAGGGTTAAGCCCACCTGGGAACCCCCTGACTCCTCCCATGGGGGTGGTCTGACCTNATATATATATATATAATATTTCTAATAGTAGATGTGTAGATACTGACAGTGCTGAGCTGTTCTTTACAGATAAACCAAACTGATAACTTAGTCTCTGTATTACCTGGACTAGAAATCTCTTTTCATCCAAAGTGTAAGGCAGCTTTCTACTATTATTTTTGAAACTAATTAGGACTTAAATGTACTAAAACTATGCTAAAACATGAGTGTTACAACGTCTGTGGGAGTGCTTAATCTGAGTACAGCAGAACATTTCTGAATAGGTGGCAGCAACACTTGTTAGCCATGTGCAGCCCAGCCAAAAGAGCAAAGTATACAATGCTAGCCAAACATGATGCTAGCTAGAGGCAATTGTCAGAGCCCTGTCTGAGAACAGACATAACTCTACACCAACCCCAGAGCAAGATTTTGAGCTGCCCTAATCTTACCTGAGGGTGAGGAGAAACAAATTGTGGAGTTAAGGAATGTTGAGAGTGGTGCTGAAATCTCTCATTTTTAGGTGAATTCTTGTGACTTTAGGGTTTTCAAAAATGCTAAGCTGAACTCAACTCCAGCTTTTTCCTCCACATGTGTGTCCTTTAATCATCGCATTGACATAAATCTTCAAAAACATGACAGCACTACAGAAGTCAACAGGGGGCAAGCTTTGTAGATTCTCCTTTTTTATGTTTCTGAAGAGTCCAAGATTCAACTAAAGAACCATTTAATCCTGTATTACTTATAACAGAAGTGCTCTGAGGCACTGTAAGATATCTTGTCAGGTCAGAAATCATTTATCAGCTCTGGGAGACACCATTTTTTTCCAAGAAAAAAAAAGAAGAGGATTGAATGGCTGAACAAAGTTTTAGACAAAAGTCTTTTGGGGATCTAATCCAAAACCATATGGAATAAGGAAGCAAAGCCAGTAACAGTTAATATGAATATTTCAGACCTAGACAATATTCAAGACCTATTTTTATTTATCTTCTTTAAAACACTGTGGTGGTTTGGTAATTACCCACCCCCCACCCCCACCCCTTTGATATAACCCAGGCTAGGACTCAAAATGGCTTAAACTGATACTGGATTCCTCTCCAGATGAATGCAAATTGAGGTCTGAATTCCTTGGCTATAGGAATAGAAAAGAAAGCATTAGCAATATCTATGGTAGCATACCATTTGGCTTCTTTCCATTCCAGCTTGTACTGGAGTTCCAGCATGTCAGGTACAGCTGCACTCATGGGTGGAGTCACCTCATTGAGGGCACGNACTGTCTGTGATGCACAGTTTCAGTAGCAATCAGCAGTTTCATGTCCTCTATATCATGATGTCCCACAACTGCAGATTCATCTGAAAGTTCAGGTCTGATGGACAATTTCAATTTACCATCCTCAGTTTCTACTGATGCTATTACAAAAGCCCATTTATGACCCTTAGGATCTTTGAAACAACCTTCTCTCAAAAAGTCAATTCTCAGAATGCAAGGTGCATCAGGATTGATTACAATAGTATGCTTATTCCACTCCTTACCAGTTAATCTTATTTCAGTCTCCAACTTAGTTAACTCTTCAGACCCACCAGTGATTCCAGAAATAGTTATAGCCTCTGTGTGTTGTTGCTATGATAAATATAAAATTATGAGTTATTAATATTTTCAGGTGTGAATATTAATTCTGATTTGCTAGTATTAAAAACCTCACAGGATCATATGAAATTAATTCAGATTCTCTGTTGACAGTGAATATTTACACAAAGGGTATTTATGAACACAGAATTAAATAGTCTGAGCAGTCAGAAGTTGGAAAAGCAGGAATGTGGAAAACAAGAAAATTCTGAGTACGCAACTGTAAAGGGTTAAGCCCACCTGGGAACCCCCTGACTCCTCCCATGGGGGTGGTCTGACCTTTTCCCAGGTATCATGGTTAGCCACTTCCACTTCCTGCTTGGATGTGGGCTATAAAAGGGAGGACACCATTTCCTTCTCTCTCTTTGGCCCCCGACTTGCTTGGAGTGACTGTGCTGCTGCTTGCTGCTGCTTGCTGCTGCTTGCTGCTGCTTGCTGCTGCTTGCTGCTGCCAGATGACCACATGCTCCCTGCCACCTCGTGGAAGAGCACCACTGTATTTTTTATCTGGAATTTGGACTGCTTATCACCATCAAAATTCCTACATCCTGCCTTCACCCAGCACCAAAACCATTGACCTCAGATTTTGGACTCAATTGCCTACCATGCGTTGTATTTGTATTCTGTTTCCCCTTTTTCCCTTCTCCCCAGCCTCTGCAACTTTTCCCTCATTCCCCCTACCTTGCATTTTTTGTTTCCCCTTTTCTCCCACCTTCTGTAAAAGCCCCTTTTTCTCTCCCATTTACTGTTAAAGTTTTATACCCTTTTTACTTCCAAATCGGATCAAGTTTTTATTGGGCTTTTGGGCTCGGGGTACCTGGCTTAAACCAAATACAGCAACAACAAAGCAATACTGGATATGGTCACGAGGTGGACCAAAACACACTTGCTCAGTGAGTCTAAAACTAGTCTAATCTTACTAAGAAGATGTAGGCTGATTATTACTCACAAAAGTTGTGATGATTTCCCAGATATGTTTCCTGTATAAAGATGCTTCCAAAATCATGGTTATAATCCCAAGGGAAAAACACAAAATACTCCAAAACAGAGGGAAGAAGAGGAAAACTGAGTTGCTGTAAAGCTGCTACTGCTGAAAACACCTGACTGCTGTGGAACAAAAGCTATCAGTGCTTGGAATAGCTTTGTTGAAGGCAGGAACCCAGTGAACTGCTAATGAGGAAAAGGTGCAGGGGGATTCACTGAGGGAGTCACAGAATCACAGAAACACTCAGGTTAGAAGAGACCCTCAGGATCACCAAGTCCAACCTATAAACCTACTCTACAAGATTCACCTTAAACCATATCCCTAAGCACCACATTCAAACAACCCTTAAACACACGCAGGGTGGGTGACTCGACCACCTCCCAGGGCAGCTAATTCCAGTGCCTGACCACTCTCTCAGTGAAAACCATTTTCCTAATTTAATCTAAACCTACCTGGTCTCATCTTGATGCCATTCCCCTTTTTCTGTCTCCAATTACCTGTGAGAAGAGACCAGCACCATCCTCTTCACAATGTACCTTGAAGTAGTTGTAGACAGCAATGATGTCTCCCCTCAGCCTTCTCTTTTTCAAACTAAACAGCCTCAGCTCCCTCAGTCACTCCTCATAAGATTTATTCTCTAGGCTCTCCACCAGCTTCATTGCCCTTCTCTGGACCCACTCCAGCACCTCCACATCTCTCTTGTATTGCGGTGCCCAAAACTGAACACAATACTTGAGATGTGGTGTCACCACAGCCTAGTACAAGGGGACAATCATCTCCATACTCCTGCTGGCCACAACATTTTTAATACAAGCCAGAATGCCATTGGCCTTCTTGGCCACCTGGTCACATAGCTGGCTCATATTCAGCTCCTGTCTAATAGATCAACAACCCCCAGATCCCTTTCTGCCAGGCAGCTCTCCAGCCAAACTGCCCCAAGCCGGCAGTGCTGCTTGGGGTTGTTGTGACCCAAGTGCAGGACCCAGCATTTGGCCTTGTTGAAACTCATCCCATTAATGTTGGTCCATTGATCTAGCCTATCCAAGTCCCTCTGAAGAGCCTCTCTACCCTCATTGAAATCAGCATGATGTTATCTGCAAACTTACTGATGACACTCTCTATGCCTGAATCAGCATCATCAATAAAGATATTAAAAAGAAGTGATCCCAAAACAGATCCCTAAGGAACACCACATGTGACTGTGCACCAACTGGATTTAACTCCATTGACCACCACTCTCTGGGCCCTATTGTCCAGCCAATGCTTTATCCAGGAGACAATGTGCTCATCCAAGCCATGAATAGCCAGTTTGTCTACAAAAATTTTGTGAGGAACAGTATAAAAGCTTTTTGAAAGTCTAGTAATACTACAACAACATCCTTTCCCTCATCCGGTAGCTGGGTGATCTTGTCGTAAAAGGAGATCAGGTTGCCCCTTATGAATTCATGCTGACTTGGACTGATCCCCTGGTTGTTGTCTATATGATGTATGATGGCCTTTGAGATGACCTGAGGTCAGACTGACAGGTCTATAGTTTCCTGGATCTTCCTTTCTGCCCTTCTTGTAGATAGGTGTCACATCTGCTACCTTCCAGTCCATTCCTCCAGGAATCACTCTAGCATTCCACTTGAAGAAAGGCTGAAGAGGAAAGGCTTAAAGAAAGGTGGGGTTTTCAAATAATTCCTATATTAAATACACTGTAAAATTAAACTTGCCAATAGGTGCAAGCATCATATGTTTTGGCCAATTAATTTAAAGTATTGTGCCTAGTTTGAGCAACATATATATTGCCAAAATGGGAGCAAGGCACTTGTGGGGCTGCACAGGGCACCTGGCCATCATGCTATGTTGTTACTGGAGCCAGCTTCCCACTGTTTGTTTTGTCTGCTTCTCAACTCACCTCCTCGACCCTACAACAGGAGAAGGGTCAGTGGCCAAACTAGTCTAGCTAGATGCATGCCCTACCAGGACAGTTGTGAAGGTTGACTGCAGAATTTTGTGTCTGTGCTAAGGCTTAATTCATCGAAGCAGCATTGGAAAAGGAGCTTTATTCAAAGTTCTTTCAACCTAGCTTTTTCTTCTAATGAAAATAATCAGTAAATGATCTTTCAGCTCTTGCTGTCAGTACAGTCAGGTTAGAGAGGTATTAGGTATTGATACACAATCTATAATTAATCTGTCAGTGGAAAAATCAAACCATTGAAAATAGTTAAAATAGTAGCATTTTAGTATGTCAGAGATACTTGAATATGTGTGTTTAATACTGACTTTTAAAAAAATAGTTAGATTTGCAAGCACTTCCAAGTTTTTATTTTTAAATTTTCTTGATATGGTCAAGAGAACTAGGCATGAACTGGCAAAATATTTTCATCAGTCCTAATTTTTACTTTTTGTTAAGCCCCAACATTAATCCCAGTTGGCAGCTGTGTGCCTTTCTGTTTGATCTGTGAAGATATCTATTGGAAAGGCTGAGAGATTCATGAATAGACAGAGCTATGAGCTCAATTAATCTCTCTCAACATGAAAAATGACAAATGTGACCATCTCAGAAAACTGTAAAGTTTGTTTTATGGAAATAATTCTGTATTGACCTCTTTTAAGCCATCACATATGGTATATTTTGTGGGATTTTTCAAACTATGCAAAACCCAGAAGATTTGTAAGAAAGAAACAAAGTCGAAGTGCCTAACTTATACATGGTCATATCTACATGGCCTTGTTTTTCTGTTTATTATATCTTTTTTATGACTTAAAAAAAAAAGTACTATTAGGCTGCTTTCAACTAAGCCCTACTATGGACATTTTGGAGGCCATATAATTGAATCTGTTTTCAAGCCTTTTTCTAATTAATTCTTATAACAATCTTAACAAATCCTAGCTACATTATGGGGCTGGTTTGTGTTCAGCTGGGCATTATTCCTTCAAGCAGGACACAAAAATCGTAAGGTATTAGTTTTTCCTTTTACATAAAGAAGTTATATTTTCTAGGTAGAATTCTACAATATTAAATAAAATATATGTTGCAAGTGACAGGCGACATATAGAGAGTTAGTCCGAGAAAATACATAAAAACTAGCATCAAGCCAAAATCCTAGAAACTTCTATGTTAAACTTGAGGGAAATAAGATCCAACATTTTGATGTAAGCTGATTTGGACTGCTGTTCATTATTAATCATGCCCTACACTCCTAACTGCAGCTTGTGCTTCTAACTTTATGGAGAAACTTAATCTAAAAAAAAAAAAAAAAATTACTTTCACCTTCTTCTGTGCATCATGCAACTTCCACGGCAACTGTTGGAGAGCTCAGCAAGTCTTCAGTCATCCTTATTCTGAATTCTTTAAAAGGTAGTAGCAGACAGGGAGAGGTCCAAGGTTAAGTGTGTGGTGGGCTGAGTGGAGAAAAAAAAGGATGTTACATTCTTTCTCTGGGATTTCTTAATTGCATATCCTCTTCCTGCAATATTTATTTCAGTTTTGTGCTCTCGAGCAAGTTCTGAGTTTGTTTTTTCCTAATCATGAATGGCATTCCCTTCTGACTGCAGATCCATTCACTGAGATTATTTTGCAATATTTACTCAGTGGATCATGCAATACAAAAGCTATTCTTTTCTAAGCAGAGAAATACTGTGCCATTTTCTGTTTCAGTCATATCACTAAACATCATTTCCAAACTAGATGATGTCAAAATACTGCAGAAGTAATTCATTACATGTAACAAATGAAACTTGTTTCAGAGTATTTTTCTCAAGCTGGGAAAGAAATTATAAATTAGATATGTGACAAAGTGACAGTGTTCACAGTAAGTGTACCCTGAGATGCTTTAAGCTCTTTGTATCTTTTCAATATTCAAATTTTTATTTTGTATACACATTTTTATGACACATTGTCTGTGTCTCTGTGCAACATTGAGAAAGCAGTATGCCCATACTCTTCTTTCACCTTGAGCTGAAAAGCATGGGGACTTTCAAGTGTTTTTTGTTTTTGTTTTTTTTTTTAAGGAAAGTAAGGAAGATGCAACCTGATGAGGTCCTGGAGGAATTTACTCCATAGGCCAGACTCCATTGCTGAAAAAGCAAAGGTCTCCCTGATGGGGTATTGCTGAATCTTTGGCATGCCCTGAGACAAAACATAAAGAATCCCAAAAAGAAATAAATGAGCATATTAAATTAAAACAAAAGCTGTTAAAAAGGTAGGAAAAAGACTGTGTTTTATCTTGCAAGTTGTCAACAAATTAGAAAAATTACTTCATGTTATACAACTTGGAGTTTCCTAAATACAAGATTTTTTAATTAATATACTCTCCAAAAATTACATAGGTTTGGATTTTAGCATGACACCTCTCAGACAGGTGTTATGATTAGTAATAATCTGTTAAGAATTATTTATAATATTTTATTAATAATATTTTAAAATTATTAATATTAAAAAAACCCCTGAGATTCTTTGGATGTTCAGTCAACAAGAAGCAATTACACAAAGGTTATTTATAAACACAGGTTTAAACAGTTTAAACAGTCAGAACTTGGAAAATAGGAACCTGGTAACTGGGGAAATTCTTAACCACACCTATGGAGGATGTACTCACTGACGTGATAGATACAAACTTTCCCATTAGAAGAAGGAGTTGCCTTGCCGCTGGCTACTGGTGCAAGCTAAACCGCACAACACATTGCAAACATGTGGCTGCCATGAAAGAGCTGCAAATAGACTTCTGGTCCTGATGAAAGGGGACAATGGCTCTAAATCACCCCCCTAAAAACACTATTTTGAAAGTGAAACTGGCCAATAGACACTAGTGTCCATTGATTTGTCCAATGAATTCAAAGTCCTGTCACTAGTTGTCCACTCCAGCAGCACAAGATACCTGACTTTGTCAAATGCCAAGTACTTAGCCTTTGGGACTTTATTGGGCCAAAAACTCATTCTGCACACACCCATCAACTCCTGGACCTTGCTACAAGAGGAGGAGAGCAGAGGTTTGAACTAATTTGGCAGGATTTTATGCCCTACCAGGACAACAGGTAAAGGAGAAAAAGCGTCACTCCTGGAGACAGCAGCATGGCTCATGTCAGGAGTAGTTAAAGGCAAGAAATTGTTGCAGAGGTTGTTAGAAAATATTTAAGTTTTGCTTTGCAAAGGTGAACATGCATTGAAACCTAAAAACTAAAGGTATTTCAGAGGCAAACTAGAGCAGCGAATATTTGATTAAATGGAGACACCAAAAATATATGAGGGTTTTGTTTTCATGGCAGTTGTGGAGACACCAAAAATATATGAGGGTTTTGTTTTCATGGCAGTTGCATATTCCAGTGAATATATTTCCATATGAAATATATTGATGTAGTAGTGGTAGTATATCTTTCTTCATATAGAAGAATATTTCCTCAACTGTTAACTATTTTGTCCTTTGCAATATGAAGTTACAATTAATGAATCACTTCATATCAATCATTGTTTTGTAGGTGGCTCAGCTCATACAATTCAACCCAAAATCTAGTACTGTGAATGTGCCAATGCTTAGTCTCAATAATTGCTTTACTTAATATGTCATCTTACAATAATGGACTGATCCAGAGGATCATGAGCCAATAATATACCCTTGCAGCCCAGAAGGCAAATCACATACCAGACTGCATCAAAAGAAATGTAGTCAGCAGGCCAAGAGAGGTGATTCTGCCACTCTACTGTGCTCAGATGAGCCCTCACCTGGAGTACTGTGTCCAGCTCTGAGGCCCTGAACACAAGGGAGAGATGGACCTGCTGGAGCTGGTCTGGAAGAGGGCCAACAAGATGATCAGATGGCTGGAGCACCTCTTCTATGAAGACAGGGAGAAAGAATTTGGTCTATTCAGCCTGGAGAAGAGAAGGCTCCAGAGAGACTATATAGCTATATTTCAGTATCTGAAGGAGACCTACAGGAAGGCTGGGGAGGAACTGTTTAGAAGGACTTGTAGTAACAGGATGAGGGGGAATGACTCTGAACTGGAGCAGGATAGATTTAGGCAGAACATAAGGGGGAAGATCTTTACAATGAGAGTGGTGAAATACTGGAACATGATGCCCAGGGATGTGATTGAGGCCCTGCCCTTGGATACTCTCAAGGTCAGACTTGATGTGGCCCTGGGCAGCCTAATATAGTTGGAGGTGTCCCCACTCACTGAAAGGCTGTTGGACCATATGACCTCTGAGGGGTCCCTTGCAACCCAATGCAACCTGTGAATTGTGAGAATCTGTGTATCATAAGTTAGGTAGCCTCTCAGTGTTGTGCTTCATCAATATTTTGTGTGTCATATGAAATGTCATGGTGCTTATGCATCCTCAGAGAGTGGAGTCACACAGTGATTATAAACCTGTCCAAGACAGCCACAGCTTGCTCTTCCTCACTAACAGCGGAATAGGAAAGAAATGTCTTTCTTATTTAAAGGCAACTGTCTATGGGTTGCGTGTTTCCTTATGCCAAGTTCTGGTCTCCCTGACTAAGTTATGTCTTTGTGACAGAAAGCAGAAAAGTGTTAGCCTTGCTCATTTTTTGCACATTTCTGGCCTTTTAATTAAATGTCTTAAAATTCATCAGTGGTGACAAGTACTAACTTACTGCAGTCTTGCACTGTGCTGTGTCATGCGCAGAAAACTAGAAACAGTTGTGCCCAAAAGAAAAGACAATATGAAGTGACAACTTGTGCTGGCCTGCAGGAACTTGATCATGTTAACTTACTAATGTATGTCCCCACTGAACCATGTGTAATGAGTTCAGATCAGAGGGAGCAGTGTTTCTGCTAGATGATTATGTTTCAATTAATTTGTAAAATGTTATTACAGCTCTAAATTTTATGTATGACTGGTAAAGTTCTTTAATTTAAATATTACTGCTCATTTATTTCATTTCACTTCACCATTTTAAAGGAATCCAGTAAGGGGAAAGGTCAAATGACAAAGTATTAATATTTACTCAAAATGTAAATGAATAAGTAAATAATAAGGTACTGGGGTCTGTGCAATAAGGTATTAAAATGAAATAAATAAAAGGGAGCAATTATTTTTCTGTCCAAGTAGTTCCCTCATGGTGAATTCACATGTGAAATCATAACCAACACATACTTCACATAGAGCAACTTTGAGGTGCTTAGCAGTATTTAAACCAAGTTTTCTCTTCAGTTCCAAACCTTGAATCTGCAAATATGGATAAAAAAAACTTTTCATTGAAGAGTAGAGAGTCTTGTGGATGACATGTACCTGAAACCAGAAAAATTTCCTTTTCTGCCTAAATTTCTGTCATCCAGCAATCTCTTAATATCATTATTATTGTATCTGTAAAAGCAAAGCAACAATTCACCTTATCCTTTATCTTGTATACTTAGATTTTATTGCTCGTTAGACCTAATAAAAGCTATTCCTTACTTCATCAGCAATGCTACAAGTAAAACTGAGCTTAGTTGGTCAAAATATTTCCACTGCATAATAATCATAACACAAGAGTATCAATACTTAAAATATCAATTGTCAATGTTCTTTATCTAGCAGAGGACTCATGAGGTGGAAATGCTGAACTATTCAATTCCTGCTTTTGTATTCACAAGAAATTTTCCTAGTCAGGATTCATTCATTCAACAACACTGTCTATGCTACTGTCTGCATGACTCGTAAACAGTGTTACCAATGAAATTTTTAAGGCACTATGGTGATAATAACTCGTATATAAATTAATTTAAAAATTAAAAAGTGGAAATTTATGCAAGAAACAGTTCAAATTAAACACAGAGTTCTTAGAGCAGAAAAGAATTTATGAAATCAATCTGTAAGGACAGTCCTGGCACCATTGGAAGTTAAGCTTCAGGTCATGCAATGGCTTCCGTCACCTAGACATGCTTTGCTTTGATGCACCATACACATGGCAGCTTAATACTCCACTGGCAAAAAAAAAGTTTACTCATAAGCATCCTGCAGGCCTTTCTGGGGACAACTTACTACTCTCCCCCCTGCAAAGGAAATCAGATCTAGAAGCTTAAAGGGTGAAAGTTATCCTGTAAAAGCTTGAGAGATATTCTTTTGTTTGTTTTATTTTATTCCCATCTATTTTACCTTTCTTTTATTATTATTACTGAAGGCATTTCTAAAGAATTACTTCAGCTCCAAGTTTTGCTGTTTCCTACAGTTTCACACATTTAAACACTACTGTGGATGATTTGCATTTTTAATGCACTTTGCATGTAGTTCTGTCATTTAAATAAATGGCTTGATTTTTTTTTTTTTTTAAACTTTCTTCACATACACCCTGACCTACGTGAGGATGAGACATTTCTTTAAAGACTTTACATGGAAGAAATTTGTTTCATGTAAAACCTCAGAGAAATGAACCAAATCCTTTAACTGTGTTTGATCTTAAAGAAATAATCTGCGTCTACACAACCAATTCTTTCAACATGTCTAATAAGTACCTTACGAGAGAATATGCAGCCATGCTGTTTGTACCACACTTCCCACATAAATGGCACTTTAGCTGCATGTTTAGTCACACAAGGCTCCATTGAATTATTCACAGAAATGCAATGGCCTCATCAGAGAGAAAACCCTTGCTCTGTAATTAAGGTTGAATGGTTGCTTTAATTCCAAAGTCTCAGGGAATTGGTACACTACTGAAGAAGTGGTGGCATGTGCCACATGGAGGGTTCTTGATGCTCCATGAGGAAATACCTACTTGATGTGCAAACAAGATAATTACTGTCAGTCGAGCATTTGTACAACTGCATGTATGATGTCATTTACTTAATCTAGAGCTTTTTATGATGTGCCTTTAATTTTTCATGCAGCTGTAGCATAGATCTTTATCAAAAATTTTCTCTGTGTAAGAGGCTTGTGCATTATCAGAGGGAAAGTTTCAATTCACATAGTTTATCACACTGGGATTGAAGCAGCGTATTATTTATTTATGTTATTGATTGCCAGTAGTAAACTATATCTTCAAGATTAATATTTATAAATCAACAGATAAAAGGTATTGTCTTGAAAAAAATGTACTTGCTTTTGAAATGTGCCAATAGTAAGAAGAGAGAAAATCAGTTGTGCTGATGGGGAGAAATTGGAATGACAATATTAGATATGTACAAAGCCTTAACATCTACATACTGTCACTGGTAATTGAGTGCTCAGCTACCACTCCAATTTCTTGATGTAATCACTTAATTTAGAATATTGCATTAAAAAATCCATTTGTGCACTTTTAATATACAAGAATCAAGTTTGCAAAAATTATTTAGATATGTTCTTGGATGAAGATGGAATATAACAAAAAGAGCATTGTGGTGTGGTTGCTCCTTAAAAGTACTGTTGCTGAAAGATTTGATATTAGGGAGAACTAACAGTGCAAGCCTAGTCTATAATTACATAGGACTGTTGCCCAGAAAATATTTTGAGGGAGTGGGACATGCAAACTCATCAAAATACATAAGTGAACTCATAAGAAAAAAACATCAACTTCTGAAGACTAGCATCATCACCTGACATAAGTGACCTGTTATAAGAATCGCACTGGGAGCAAACAGATGAAAACAAGCAGTTTAGAGCAGTGAAAGCAATTGGTTCAGCGTGCTGGATGGTTGAATGTGTCCTCTTCCAAAGAGGTATCTGTGCATTATAAAGGCTAATGGAGACACAAAGTATGAAACAGCATGTGCAGGAATAAATTCCATTAACTTTATTTTTATTGTTACTAGTCAGTGTAACAATAGAGCTGAGCTTTTGAGTGTGCACATTTCCAACTGGACAGTTGACAAAAAGCATTGCAAATACAGTAGAATTTTTCATCTGAGGTTACTGCAAGCAAGTGAGCACTTATCTCACTCCAAAGATGACTATACTTAATAACTGTAGCTGTCCAGTGTATTCATGTTTGACAAGACAAAAAGCACTTTTTGCTTCATGCCCGCACAAAAACTGCCCTCACATCCGTCCCTCTGTGTGAAGGCATTACATATTAACTGAAGATTTTTGCAGATTTTTTTTTCTGATTATCCTATGGAGGACCTTGCTGATAGAATAAGAGCTCCTCACAAAATCTGACCCATTTTCACTTAATTTTTTAAACGACATTTTTTTCCCCAAGCCTTTAAGTGTTAGAGCATCTCATTACATAATATTTACAGTTTATGGTAAGCAGGGATTATTCCCATCCATTGTATTTCTTATCTCTTTCTAGGTCACTTTAAGTACAGAGTGTGTTCATAGGATTTATCAAAGCTTTAAGAGTTTAGTCAAAACATTTATGTCTTTTATGAAAATGACAGGGCTTTTTTTCTTATGTGGAATGGATTAATTTTCACACAGAAGAAAAAAGTCAGGTCCAGCCTATAATGACCTGAGCGATTTAAAATTATTTATAGACTTAATTAATGGACCCTTATAGTACCTTGCATGGCAAGGTGTGCTATTTACCTACAATAAATTGTAATTTTCAAAATCATTCAGCAGCTGAAACTGACATTTCCACAGCTTTATGCATGCAGGCACGGCTAAGCTGCACCTCTGTGTAGTGAAGGCAAGAAAAACCTCAGCAACAAAATGAGAATTACATTTGTGCATTTTTCTAGTCTCGTGTTTCCTCAGTCATCTGAGGTCTATACAAGTAAAATGGCTCTTTATTATGTAACATTTTCTTAGCCTACTTCACTTAGTTGGTAGTACTTTGCTTCAAGAGAAACGAATCTTGCTTTTCAAAGGCTCTCAAGAGATCTCCTTGATGTGTGTCATTTACATTCATTTTGGACAACGTCTGGTACCATCTTTGAGATTTTCTATGAGAGTAACCCAGAGATCTCCTAGGATCACGTAAGCTATAGTTGCCTGAGCAGTTTATTTAGGGTTCTTTTTTTTTTTTTTGTGATTGGATAACTTTAAATAAATTAATGTATACATTAATTCAGATGCACACCTGAAACTGTTTAAATAGTTTTTACAATCATCTGGATAGCCAATGGGAAGCAATATAGTGAGGGAAATTTACCCAGATCTGGAGATGCATGAGGAGCAAAAGGAGAAATAGGGGACAGCAGAAAGTGAATTATACATAAAACACTTCTATGTGGATCAAAGAGAGAAGAGGGGAAATGGTGAAAAACAAGAGGAGCAGTTTCACCTTTTGCTTCTTTTCTCTATGCAGGTGTTCAGAGTTTCCATAGAAACTTGAACACAGTCTGAATTTGGAGAAAAAGAACATTTCTTCCATTTCTGTTTAGCTACCATAACTGCTATACAAAACTTGATGTGTGGTTTCTATTTTGCATAACCAGGCCATCTAGTTCAATAAAAAAAATTCATTAAATCAAATTAATTTATTGAGCATCGTGGTGAAATTATGAACACAGGTTGTTTTTACATGCCACTAGAAAAAATTTTGGTCATAAAACAAAACTAAGTGGTATCAGCAGTTAAAATGGAGCTTGTCTTTCATCTCAGCAGGTGATGCACTTACATTATATTGGTTAAATGGATTCCTTGAAATACATCTACAGTTCGCACCCTGTGCAAAATGATGATGCTTTTCTTTAAAAGAATACATGTTCTTTCTTTTGTTTTTGTGCAGTGTCTTATGTTAACTTCTTGTGAAAAATAATGTACAGGCTATGTAAAATAAGATGTGTTCCAAATGTGTTTTTTGTAGTTGGTGTATAGTTTTTGGTTTGGGTTTTTTTTGCCTGAGGCCAGCTACATATATCTGTAGTTAATTCAGATACCATCAGTCTGACTGTTATTTTGGAATTATCACTTCTTAATACCATCAAGCTATGAAATAATTTTTAAATTAAATTTGTGAGTGTGGGCTAATTTTTAAAGTATATCTTACCTCCATGAGAAATTTGAAATTCAAAGTGTTTATTAAGGGTGAGCATTTTGCTCAGCTGTACTCTGCAAAATGTCTTCTGCAGAAATCACCAGGTTAAACAGTGCCTTCATGATCTAATTTTAGAGAGGAGATATTCAAGAGAAAATACAGAACTGAATGTATCATAGGGGAAGACAGTTACTTCATCATGTTAGGAAGCAACTAAGTCCAGTTCCACAGAGAAACATTTACACTGCAGTGTTAAGAAGGTGGGAATTACATTCGCGGTCTTTGTGCAAAGGACTTCCCATACTTTTTTGCAGTAATCAATCATAGCATCACAATATTACAGAATCACAGAATGTTAGGGATTAAAAGGGACCTCAGAAGGTCATCTAGTCTACAGCAGTCACCATTCAGTCTTCTCCAAGCTATGGAGACTCAGATCCCTAGCCTTTTCTCATGAGGGAGATGTTTTACTCCCTTAATCATCTTTGTGGCTCTGCACTGGACTCTTTCAAGCAGTTCCCTGAGGTTCTTCTTGAACTGAGCAGCCTAGAACTGTACAATATTCCAGATGTAACCTCAGCAGGGCAGAGTAGAGGGGGAGGAGAACCTCTCTCAATCATGCAACATTTGATACACTCCAGGATGCCATTAACTGCCTTGGCCACCAGGGTACATTGCTGGCTGATGGTTATCCTTCTGTCCACCAGGTGCTTTTTCCCTATGCTGTTCTCCAACAGCTCAATCTCCAACCTATTTTGGTCCGTGTGGTTGAAGACTCTATATTTGTATTTCAACAAGAAATAGAATCTTTAAAGGAATAGATAAATATTTCATCAAGGAGTAAAATACAGGATTTCCTATGCTGAAATGAGAGTCCAGAAATGAGGAACATCACTGGGCATAGACAAATAGTATGTGTACCTGTCAGAGGCAGGGTGTAATAACCAGTGCTTCTGCACTTGGTCTGTGCCAGAGTCTAGAAACTTGGTCTGGCAGTGCTCCCCTAAATCCCATCCCTGACTTGAATGCATTCCTATGCTCCTTAAATTTTGTCCCAAATTATACTGTTGAATGCTGTTCACTATGTGACATGACTTACTCATATAAACATAGACACATGAAAACAAGCTGAATTAATCTGGGCCTAGATTTTGAAAAAAAACCTCCAAAGTGTGATAGTTCACTTCTGTGTAATTACAGGAAAATTAAAATTTCAGCCTGCTTTTTGTTGTTGCCTTTTATGCTGTCACTTATTTCATTTGTGAAAAATTCACCTGTGTATGCTAAATCTAAAATAGATGCAATTATTTCCATACACATAATATTGTTCATAAGGAATGTATTTGTTCTTAGAAATGCACACTTGAAATATTTGTCTATTGAAAGATAATGTATTAGTAGAAAATCACTGAGGATATGAAAAGTTTCTTAAGGTTAAGCCTAAAATGTCAATAATATTATTAATATTTTATATATACAGTGAATATCCCATCATTTGTTTTTAGTGGTGATGAATAATCACCAAATTTTCTTTTGCGTTATTTGGATGTCATAGAATCATAGAATCATAGAAGGGTCTAGGTTGGAAGGAACCTCAAAGATCATCCAGTTCCAACCCCCCTGCCATAGGCAGGGACACCTCCCACTAGAACATGTCACTCAAGGCCTCATCCAACCTGGCTTTGAACACCTCCAGGGAGGGAGCAGCCACAACCTCCCGGGGCAACCCATTCCAGTGTCTCACCACCCTCATGGTAAAGAACTTCCCCCTAATATTCCATTTAAATCTCCATTATGCCAGTTTAAACCCATTACTCCTTGTCCTGTCATTACAAGACCTTGTAAATAGTCCCTCCTAAAACTAAGTAGACAGCTCAGCATGCATATATTTTGGTAATGTTCATATTGCACCTGATACACGTATTCTGACTTCATTTTTTCCCTATGCCAGTGGGATTATTGCATTGATGGCTTTAATGTTTGGTTTTGGATGGCCACCTCTACAGTCTGTGAAAAGGGTCTCACTTCCATACAATTTAAAACAAGTTGTCTTGGTTAGTACTTCATAGTCTCACTGAAACAATTAATGCACTATATTTCATAGAATAGAATAGAATAAAATAAAATTTAGTGTTCCCTGAGTAATAGTGGCAGAAAGTGTCTGGCTCCAGTGGGCTGGACATTTGAATGCTGATTCTAGGATGATGTTCTAAATTATTATNCCTTAATGTGCTCACTGGAACAGAAGGCAGTGGGTTTCTTAGTGCTTTTCATTATGTATAGTACTGCCATGGCAGAGAAAAGAGGGGCGAAAAAAAAAAGAGAGAGAGAGAGAGAGAAACAAAGATAAAAGAGAAAAGAAGAAAAGAAGCACCAGAGGTTAATTGTACTAAAACAAGAAGAGAGTGATATCAGATGCTAGTCATACTTCATACTGAACTACCAGAAAACACTTAATACAGAGGGAATGGGGGCAGACAAAGACCAAATATGGAATCAGTAAATTTACCTCAATGAAAAAAAGAATGTCTGAGTACTCCTGATGCTGGGGAGTCTAATAAGAGTGTCTGCTTAGGTTGTCCATAAAATAAATATTTGAAGAATTAAAGAGTATCAAATAATAAAAATGTATAAATTTAAGAATATTTACAAGTATCAACAAGTGAAAAACATCTCAGCCACAGCTACTAAGGAAAACATTATCTTAAAAGCTCTCTTAGAAGTCTGTACATGTGGTTGATGTTGCAACTTTATACTGTCAATGTCTTAAAATCATCTTTAGAAGATATGAAATGCACAGTTAAAATATTCCCTTAATATGCATCAACTTCAAATAGACAGGAAAGTATACATGCACAGAAGAAGAATGTCTAGGTAATTGTAATGGAGGGTATTAATGAAATAAGACATGGTATTTTTTTCAAAATTAATATAGTTTATTAATTTTGATATTCAGGACTCTTTCACCACCCGCCCAGTAATTTTTAATAATATTAGGTTCTTCACAATGGTCATGAAAACATATAAAGGATAAACAGAATACATATTCTTAAGAAATAACTACCAATGATGCAAACATTAAACTCAATTGCACTGGAGGAGAGGTTCTTGCAGTTAATTATACTGCTTGTCCACTAGATGGACTCGGGAACCTTTTTTCTGCTAAGGCAGAAGGCTAGGATTCAGTTAGATTAAATTACAGTGTTTGCTAAAGATTTGCTAAAGACTTTTGAGTATTTACTCACAAAATATTATTTCCTGACTTGTGGGGCTAACTACAATTTCAGACAGTACTCAAACACTTGCAGGGAGTTCTGTTAGTGTCTTGTCAGCCACTGAGGCTTCTAATCTTCCCAGGCTCTATCAAGGATGACGGGGAAAGATGCAGACAATCTCTGAGCTGATCCTGGTTCCTTCTGGACTATCCGTGTGCCCCTTCCAGGGCTCTTCATCTTGGCAGAAAACTTGCAGGCAGGATGTCTTGCAGATGTGCAGTATTAGCAAAATGTCATGCTGACTAAACAAGCCTATTGCTTGAAGGCATTTGGTGCCTATCCCTGGCAAACTCAAAGCAAGATAGTTTCCAGGCAGACAAGCCCAGAGTATCAAGGCTTGTTATGCAGCAGAGCTAGCTTATAGCTTAGCAGATATAATGCTGCAGAACATGACAGGATACAACGGCAGAAGGCAGTGGGAGAATCAATGGCAGCAGCAGTAAGCACATTGTGTTACTTGCTCGTCTCTTTTTATCGATGTTGCCCAAGCCTAACAGGCCTTTGGACACAGATTAGCCAATCAGAAAAGCACTTTGCCAAGTTTAACCATATTAGGTGAAGTCAGAGATTGCTTTACCCAAATTTTGGGAAACATAGGACTTGCACAAGGCAGGCACAAGCAATGTGTGTGTGCCTTGTTTAACACAGGATGTAAGCAGGAGTAAAACAAGTCCGGGCAAGCCAGGGTCCTTAGGAGTCTAAGTGGCTACAGGCTTTTTGACCTCTTTCCTGCATCTCTTTCCACTCCACAAGGGGCAAAGGGAGCAGGTCTATTCTTGCCTGTTTAGGCCTTCCATGACAGTGATCTAGTTCAGTTCATGTTTTATTAAAGCACACTTCAGTATTCTTCCCATTAACAGAGAACTTGACTGCTGGTCAGTTTGTTTATTTCTGGAACAAATAGATTTTTCTTAAATCTCACAACTTTAAATCACCTAACCACATCTGAATTTGCTGCTCATTTTTTTTCCCTGATTTTATATCACTATGCATGGAGAGAAAAGATCTATAATCTGAGATTCTGTCACAAGTTAACATTTGTGGAAAGGTAGTATTTCCTTTCCTTGTTAGTGAATATTATTAACAAATATGATAATGTGGATGTATCTTGTGATTAGCCGGGCAAACTATTTTTAAGCATTGGAGGTCTGCTATCATTCAGCTCTTTGAAAATGCAGCAGAAACTGCTTTTATTTTTAAACAGGCTAAGCACCGAGAATTTTTCTTTCCATGGGCTACAGGTAATCTGAACTCAAAATGCCTATAAATATTGTTTTCCTAATAAAGAACAGCTTGATGGGTTATGAAGTAATTCAGAGAGTTAGAACCTTCTTTTATAGACCTCTGCCACTGAATTTATTCCCTGGTTTAAGTTTTAAAAGTCTAGTGGTTTCCAGTGATGAATTCTTGATAACTGAATAATTTTATTTATTTAGTCATGATAAATAGGATAGAATTTGTAGCATTAGAGGAGAATTAATTTACCAATCTATAGTAGTAAGCCTCAGTACCACAATTCAGATTTATGAAGACCATTTATGTGAAAGTCAATGTTGCATCATTAAAATGAATAATATAATCCATGGGATGCCAATATAACAGGTCTTCTAGACATGAAATATTTGCTAAGAGACTTTTAATTTACTCCATTGTTGAAAATGTGTGGAAACCACTTCCTAGATATTTCTGGTTTACAACAGGATTCAAGTATTTGGATTTGCAGTGTAGTGCTTCGTTACTTAGCAAATAAACTACATTTTTAACTAATAATATTAACTAGGCCATTGTCATTTGACATCTGTAACAGATGCCTCTTGATGTCTTGCTTAGTATCTAAAATGTGAGGGAAAATGAACAATATACTTTAAAATGTTGATTGTAACAAATAATGGTTTGATCAATCATAATGCTGATCATTGGATATTAACCAAAATAGGTATTTTTATATGAATTCTTTATAGTTGCAGGATGCTTTTCAGGATGATAGTGGAGAAATTGTTTTTTTCCAAACAGGCACAATTTAAGTGTCGTTCTTGAAAGCAATGACACTCTTCCATTGTTTTTTATAAGCACTGGTTTCACTTAGCATTCGTTTTTATTTAATCTTTAGATATTTTAAGAGAACTTACTTCTCTTGGAACTCTGTATGTGTCCAGCACATTTGATTGCCATGAAGCTGAAAACTTAAGGCAAGAATACATGCATGCACATTTTGTATGAAAACATATGCATGCCACTATGAAAACAATGTCTGACACTGTTGATGGAGTATCAATTTTACTGTTATACATGGGACCTTATTTTCCAGTTGTTGTCTCCTTCTTCTTTGATGTGCAATATGGATTTCTGTAGCCAAATTTCTGTGGAATACCTCAGATGTAAGGAGCCGCACCAAAACATGATCATGCACGTGTTTTAGAAAGTCTTGAACTAAGTAGTGTACTATTTACAATTGCAGGGAATTAAAAAGTCATAGGGTAGAAAAACCGGATATTTATTGTCATACTGTAATTCCTAATTTTCTTCCTCTATTGATAATAAAGTCATGTTTTATATTAAAATTTCTCTTTTCTCTTTCGCAGTCCTCTTCTGCCCTGCAAAACACAAAAATAGAAGATGTGTTAGAATAAAATTAATTGTCAAAGCATCTATTCTATATGTTTCTGAAGAATTAAAAAAATATTATATATATTATCCAGGACAAAATTATATTGATTTAAATTGTTAAATGTTGTGATTCATCTTTTCCATTGGAGAAGAAAAAGCAAGTCTCAGTTATGCATCAAAAAATTGCATCTATCCAAAAATATTTTCCTTATTCTAGCAGGTGTTTTATGTTGACAGATAATGAGCAAGTCTCAAGACAGGCTTGTAGGTATACAACTATATATAAAAAACTAGAATTGATGATGTTGGTGATGTAAGAATTTTACATAACTTCTGGATCAAGAAAGTTTATTTTTCCACAATGACATAGGAATTTTGTTTATGGTCACCAATTTTACTATAAATCATTAGGGCCTTCTTTCAGTAATATGTCACAGATTAGTGCTTGCTTTAGCAAAAATATTCTGGAGACACTAAATGAAATAACAAGGGGAACTAAAATTTCAGCAGATGTATTTGCAATCCTTAGAGACTCAGAAATTTAATTTCTAGAGGCTAGAATTATGTAGGCAGAAAATAGGTAATATGATGCTGATGTTGCTGTTTTGTGACAAACTGTCCTGTCAATCACAAATCTCATCATATATGTACAGGGCATTCAACAAATCTAGAGTTGCTTTTTGAGCAGTTCAATTGCTGATTAGGCAACTTTAACTATTAATTTGAGAAATTTACTGAGACATCAAATGAGCCAGCAATGTGCTCTTGCGCCAAGAAAGCCAATGCCATTTTGGGGTGTATTAGAAGAGGTGTAGTTACTTGGTCGAGAGAGGTTCTTCTACCCCTCTACTCTGCCTTGCCAAGGCCACATGCAGAATACTGTGTCCAGTTCTGGGTCTCAGTTCAAGAAGGACAGGGAACTGCTTGAAAGAGTCCGGTGCAGAGCCACAAAAATTATTAAGGGAGTGAAACATCCTCCTTATGATGAGAGACTGAGGGGGCTGTGTCTCTTTAGTTTGTAGGAGACTGATGAGTGACCTCATTAATGTTTATAAATATGTAAAGGGTGAGAGCCAAGAGCATGGAGCAAGGCTCTTCTCAGTGATGCCCAATGACAGGACAAAGGACAATGGATGGAAATTGAGGCATAGGAAATTCCATGTAAACATGAGGAAAATATTTTTCACTATGAGGGTGACAGAACACTGGAACAGGCTGCCCAGGGAGGGGTTGAGTCTCCCTCTCTGGAGATATTCAAGACCTGCCTGGACATGTTACTGTGTGATCTGGTATAGGTGATCCTGCTGTGGCAGGGGGGGTTGAACTAGATGACCTTTTAAGGTCCCTTCCAGCACCTAACATTCAATGATTCTGTGAAATTTAAAAGTTATTAAGGTAGTTGCAAAATGCTTTTATGTATTGGAGGGCTGTGAGCCCATCTGCTCACTGTCAGTGGTATAGGGAAAAAAGCAACAGAAATGACCAACCCAAACCTTTCCCCACTCTATTAATATTAAACTTAGTCAATATTATAGTTAAATTTAAGTTTAAATTTAAAACATTGGTTTCTTATTTCTGACCTTTTGCTATTTTTGACCTATCTTAGCCAGTGTGAAAAAGCATTACAGTAGCTGCATGCAAACTCAGGAATCAATTAGCATTTTAATTAGTGGTAACAATTGTATTCATATGAGCAGTTTTGATAAGTTGTTCTCAAAAGGATAGTTCTTGGACTGCTTTTAAAAATATATTTGTAGTCATGTTGCACTAGTCAAATTGCTTATTTTAGCTCAATGTTGTATTGTCTGCCTTGAAAGCCCACATTGCTTCATTTTGGGAAGGACTGCAGGCATTTCACTGTTTATAAAAAGTAAATTAGACTCAAATGATACAAACCAAATATTTTACAGATTGAAAATGACAGTGATAGACTCAGTCATTATTTAGGAAAATCATCAGAGACACAAAACTTGACACCTGGACCAGGCTCACAAATTTTAGTGAAAACAACACAGCTAATAAGCAACCTGCAATAGAGTTCAATACAGAGACAATATGGTTGATGATCTGAAGTATTAGTTTATGTCCTTACATCTCTCAGTATTTACTATATGAGGTTTATAAAGTCTTGGTATTTCTGCATGACTTTCATATGAGGCAAGCAGTGCTCTTCTACCTTGGTAAAATTCAGTGAAGGCACAGAAAGAGCTGTAGAAGCTAAGACTATCCTAGGAACCCCAGAGAAGAGGTAAATAGAATGGTATAAGGAGGAAGAGGAAGCAAAAAGGAAACACAAAACAATATTATAAGCAACGTAATATTTCTCTTTATTTTACTGCTCAATACTGATGGGTATCCCTGTGTAAGGATGGTCAATGAGGAGCCCAAACAGATGAGATGGCCTTTCACAAGCCGATGACATTCCTCTCCCTTTCTTTTGAAAATGTCCAGAAGCAGTGTGAGCTCCAATGGGTAACAGGCTATGAGTCATGCAAATTACCAATGACAAATTAATTATATATATAAAATGCCCCTTTGAATACTACTAGTTAAAGGTTTTGTTGAACATTAGGATACCAAATAGACCACAAAAATCTATTTCTAGGATGCAAACGTATTTTGCCTAGAATTATTTAGAATATTGCCTAGAATTATTATCACAAAGCTTCAGATTTAGCATTTTTCTATGGTACCACACATTCCAGGAACCAAATATGCCTAAAAAAAAAAAAGGGTTGTGGTTTTATTCTCCATAAAATCAGGCACATAATTACTAGCTGAGTGCCAAGATTTCCTTGCTCCACAAGGACTTACAAGAAGTGCCAAACTGTTTATTCTTATCAAATTTACCTGGTTGCAAATGAACAAAAGGTTTTTAGATCAAATTTTAATAATTTAAAGCAATTTGATTAATTACTATCCATGAATTATGCAATTGGTTAAAATTTGAAAGCACAGAAAAATAGCTTGTAAAATTATTGAAGAACATCAGAAAATATGCCTTCAGATTTCCTACCACTCAAGATTTCTGTTGTTTAAAACCACTTTAAGATGTAAATTGGAAGTGTATAGCTCACAATTAACAGATTTCTTTCTAAGTGCTGTCATTACTTCTGCCTAAGAAAACAAAACATAACACCCTTCCTATACATTTCTTATGACAGCATTCAGTCAGAGCGTGTGCCAAATACCACTGGTCAATATATTAAAATACCACAGTGAGAAATCTACAGAAGCCAGTCATACCTCCAAAAGTCATGAGACATTAAAGAGAAAGGCTGCCTAAATCAGGCTGACCTTTTCTTGGTACCAACATATCTGTTAGACCCATGAACCTCAGGGCTTACACTTACTTCAGTTTATTGTTTGCTGCCTCACAGATAGCGTTTAAAAGGTGGCTTGCAGGAGACATTCAGCAAAATAAAATGCCCAGCTCTGCTTACAGGCCAGTTCTCTCCATGGGCTGGCATAAGTGTCCAAACGCTGGTTTGAGCTCAGGCCTGCTGTGAGGCCCTCTCAAAGGTCTTTGAAAAATAGAAGCAGGGCACAGAGTATTTTGCTCTCTCTCACCTCCCAGCTCCAGCCCACACATTCCCTAAAGCATTTTGACAGGCTTCAGTTGCTCAGGCAGCAGCCTCATCCGTGACACATCCACCAAGGCAATATAATAGTCACAAAGAGTGCTAACACATTTGGTATATTAAACCACAATAAACAAGAAAATATCTGCATAAGCCTAAAGGGAAAGCAACTTCTCTGCCTAGCACAAGGACCTGCTAGAGTTTGCAACTACTACCAGCTCAGTGCCTTTGAAAGTGAGAACTAACAGCCCCACACCCAGGACCTCCACTGAGATTGAGCATATATCTTCAATATATCTTCAGTCCCAGAGGGGGAAGACCTGAGGCCCCACCTCTGAGCCCTCCACCTGCCAGGGGTGGGGCCAGAGCCCCAGGTGGGGCAGTAGGGGTGTGGTGGCAGATGTGCAGGAGAGGTGGCAGCCATCTTGTGAGGGTCAGGTGAGGCAGTTTCAAGGTGTGCTGGGGACTATCTGGGAGATGATTTTCAAAGTCAGTGGAGGCAATATTTAGACAGAATGAGCTTTGTTTTCAAAGGTTTTGGGGTTTATTTCCTGGAAACGAGGTCATGCTTTTGCAATCTTATCTGTCCTCTTGTCTCTGTGTCTGCCTCTCCTGTCCTCTTTAATGCTGGGTGTGGAAAAATGTTGTATAGTCACCGTGTGTCATCCCTGAGAAGCACCAGATTGGCAGCCTGGCTCCACTGTGAGAAAGAAAAAGTTGTTCTTGAAGGTTTTGCATTTTCTTTCTCAGAGGAAGATTTTTAGAGGCTGGAATATTTGTTATTTGATATAGAAAAGTACAGCCTGACAATCTGATTATGAAATGTATTCATAGCAACTTTGCAGAGTACACTAGTATGGAGTCTGGGCCATGGGATGGCTATGTTAAACCAATTACACCCAGCTCATCAAAGCTCATGTCTCTTACAGAAATCAGGATACCTTAAATTTCATTGTGGCAGTGGATGAATCTCTTGGGAATTTTACAGGCAATAGCTGTAAATCATAAATCAAATTGAGTACTCCAAATCCTACGAAGAGATGATGATGCCTGCTTGTCTTTTTCTTCTCCCTTAATGGCAAATTCTACAGGACAATTTCAGCCAACAGAGATTGCAAACCCTGCAGCAGGTAAATTGAACTGTTGGGGATTGGAGCATTTTACATCTAAAAAGAGGAAAGTATCAAAACTCTTGTCTTGGTGTCTTTGAGGCTGCATCTACTCCCAGCATGGGATTCCAAAGGTGAGTATTAATGCATCAATGTTTTTTCCTTTACTTTGGTCACCTCTGATAAGACAGTTAATATTTTTTCCACAATTCAGGCAGATATTTCTCTTCCAGAACAATACAGCATCTATTGATGATAATATCCTCCTCCAAGTAGTAGAGGAACCCACAAGAAAAGGTGCTATGCTGGACCTATACTCATCAACAAGGAGGGGCTGGTGAGTGAAGTGAAGCTGAAGGGTAGCCTTGGCTGCAGCGACCATGAAATGTTAGACTTTAAGATCCTCAAGGCATCAAGGAGGGTGCACAGCAAACTTCCTGCTCTGGACTTCAGAAGAGCAGACATCAGTCTCTTCAAGGACTTCCTTGGCAGGGTGCCATGGGAAAAAAACTCTGGAAGACAGAGGGACCCAGGAAAGCTGGTCAATACTCAAGGATCACCTCCTCCAGGCCCAGGAGCAATGCATCCCAAAAAAGAGAAAGGCAGGTAAGAAGGCAAGGAGGCCTACATGGATGAATAGAGAGGTCCTGGACATGCTTAAACACAAGAAGAAAGCCTACAGAGAGTGGAAGCAAGGACAGGTAACCAGAAACAAATACAAAGAGGTTGTTGTGTAACCAGAGATCAGGTTAGCAAAGCTAAAGAACAGCTAAAGTTGAATCTGGCTAGGGATATTAAGTGGAACAAGAAGAATTTCTTCAGGTAGTGAGAAAAGGAGGACTAGGGAGAATGTGGGACCTTTCGAGAAGGAAAAGAGAGAGCTGGTGACAAAGGATATGGATAAGGCTGAGTACTTAATGACTTCTCTGCCTCAGTCTTCAGCCACAAGTGCTTCAGCCACAATGTCCGAATTCCAGAGGGCAAAAGTAAGGACTGGGAGAAGGAAGATCTCCTCACTGTAATTGAAGATCAGGTTCATGAACACCTAAGGAATCTGAAACGTACACAAGTCCATGGGGCCTTATGAGATCCACCTATGCATCCTGAGGAACCTGGCAGATGAAGTTGCTAAACCACTGTCCATTGTATTTGAAAGGTCATGGCAGACTGGTGAAGTTCCTGCTGACTGGAAAAGGGCAAACATAACACCCATCTTCAAGAAGCGAGAAAAAGATGACCCTGGGAACTAAAGATCAGTCAGTCTCACTTCTGTGCCTGCCAAGATTATGGAGCAGATCCTCCTCAGCCAATAGTCTAATTTCTCACTGAGATTCTCCAATTAGCTCCAACCAACACACTCTGCTAAGGCAAACAGAAAACAAAGTAGAGGTGATGGATGGTAACCAGCACGGCTTCACCAAGGGCACATCATGCCTGACAAATTTGCTGGCTTTTTATGATGAAGTCACAGCAACAGTGAACAAGGGAAGGGCAACTGATGTCATCTACCTGGACCTGAGTAAGGCATTTGACTCTGCCCCACATGACTTCCTGGTCATCACAATGGAAAAACAGGGACTTGATGGATGGAGCTCTTGCTGGATAAGGAATTAGCTGGATGGTCACAAGCAGAGAGTGGTGATCACCAGTGACAAGTGGTGTCCCTCAGGGGTCAGTGCTGGACTAGTGCTGCTTAACATCTTTGTCAGCGATATAGACAGAGGAATTGAGTGCACCCTCAGCAAGTTTGCAGATGACACCAATCTGTGTGGCACAGTCAACTTGCTAGAGGGCAGGGATGCCATCCAGGGTGACCTGGACAGGCTGGAGAGTTGAGCCCAGGCCAAGCTCATGACATTCAACAAGGCCAAGTGTAAGATCCTACACCTGGGTTGGGGCAATCCCAAGCACAACTTCAGTCTAGGTGATGAATGCCTGGAGAGCAGCCCTGAGGAAAAGGACCTGGGGGTCTGCATTGATGAAAAGCTCAACATGAACTGGCAATGTGTATGTGTGGCCCAGACAGCAATCATGTCCTGGGCTGCATCAAGAGAAGTGTGGCCAGCAAGACAAGAGAAGTGATTCTCCCCCATTACTCTGCTCTCGTCAGACCCCACCTGGAGTACTGTGTACAGTTCTGGAGGACGTAACACATGAAGGACATGAAACTGTTGGAGCAAGTCCAGAGGAGGGCCATGAAGATGATCAGAGGACTGAAGCACCTCTGCTGTGAGGACAGGCAATGAGAATTGGAGCTCTTCAGCCTGGAGAAGAGAAGGCTTTGAGGAGACCTTATAGTAGCCTTCCAGTATCTGAAAGGTGCCTACAGGAATGCTGCGGAGGGACTATTTACAAAGACAGTATGAGGAGTAATGGGTTTAAACTGGCAGAGGGGAGATTTAAATGGGACGTCAGGAAAAAGTTCTTTCCAGTGAGGGTGGTTTCCCAGGGAGGTTGCAACTGCTCCCTCCCTGGAGGTGTTCAAGGCTAGATTGGATGAGGCCTTGAGTGACATGTTCTAGTAGGAGGTGTCCCTGCCTGTGGTGGGGGGTTGGAACAGTGATCTTTGAGGTCACTTCCAACCTAAACCATTCTATGTGTCTTTGGTTCTATGTGTCTACAGAGAGTGATGTCCAGGGTTAACAGTTCCCCTGGTCACAAGCTCCTGCCTTTCTTCCGCTATACTCACCTAGGGCAAAAAGGGCCCACTGAGTAGATAGCCCATACAAAGTGGGCTTTAAGCTCTAAACAAAGCTTACGTCTGTTTTATTGTTTGTAAATGGCTGGATGAAAAGATTAGTTTGACTTTTCTCTTTGGTAAATTAAACCCTTGTGTATTGTCCTTGTTTCAAGGAATATGCACCAATGAGAAGGAGTTTCCTGTGTAACACTGAACAAAATCTTGGATTTAAAGAACAAGCTTAATTTGGTTGGAGAAGAGCGGTCTTTCACTACTTGTTTTGATGTGAATGGTATTAATAGAAAAAAGCTGAGTAGCTGAAGTACTGAAGATCAATAGTTGGTTGCCATAAGTATGCAGAATCCCAGTGATGTACTTCATGCATTTTGCAATTCTGCCATTGTATTCTGTGTCTTCTGTTGGAAAAGATTATAAACAGTGTTCTGAACGGTTTGATGTAATCCTTTGATGCACACCTGAATGATAAGATCAGTTTATTTTCTAAGGCATGGAAATAACTGACTGAAAATATTTACCTAGGTCATCTCATAGTTTTGATAAAAGGATTTGAGAAGCATATGGGTAATTTTTGTAGTAGTGTCTCCTGCTGAGGTGGAGAATGTAGGAATGTACATATGGAATGTACAAAGGAGAAGGCAGTAACAAGATTGGCTATTGTGGTGCTGGTGTTTTGTACAACTTATTCCCTGTGCTGCAAGAGAGAGCACATGTTTATTGGAAGTTTGATTTTTTTTTCTTCAAGCTGCCACAGAGTGGTGTGTTTTGGCATCTTATAGGTCTATGCTAAGTGATATTCTATCTAAAAGCTGTAAAATCAGAATTTCACAAACTCTATTCACTTGACTTGTGAATTAGGGTTTTTGGAAACTTTTAATTCTCCATTTTAATTAGAAATAGAGTCCACCAGATCCTATTATTTGAAGCCAGTGGAACAGAGGCAGCAGAGAAGTTCTGTGTTTATAACTTGGAAGCAAGAATGGCTCTGGTGTGATTTTTATCCAAGTCTGGGAAATAAAGTGAAGCCATAGTTGTTCTTACTTGCAAGAGTATCTAAATATCTTTTTTCTTTTTTTATTGTTGAAACTTGTGATGTTGCAGCTAATATTTTTGCCAAGAAGTACATTAAGAATAACCTGTCTCTGATATTCACTGAGTTGTAAATAAGAAATGAGACTGTAATGATAAAAAAAGAAAGTTCCTGACCTTTTCCAAATGGATACTAATATTTATCCAGGATGATTTCCTAGCCAAGTGTTTCCTATCTAATTACTTATATGAAGAAATTAGTGCCTTACCAGTCAATTAGCAATTTCAGGCCACTGATAAGCAGCCAATTAGTGCTAAACTGCTTCTGTTCTACAGTAATTCAAACCAATTTGTAACTATCACTTTTCTTTCAGTTTACAGGCATGAATATCTATGACATAGAACAATTCTATATCTGTTTATCAAATACATACAACTGAATAGAAGTCTGGTAATGTAGGAAGGATATTGCAAAAAAATTATAGTTTTGCTGAATATATTTATGCCATATAAGAACAATGTAAAATTACTGTATGTACAGCAATTCACAAATAATTTATTGAACTGGAGTCACACTCTTTCAGTTAGGAACTACATTACAGAAAGTGCATTGTTAAGACTTGCACTGAGCTATAACTGTATACAAATACAGTTAGGTCATTTTTAATTGGGAAAGGAGCTTAAAAAACCAACCACATTGTAGGGTTTTGTGTAAGAGCATGACAGTCTAAGAGTATCTTAATTTACTCTTTTTCTAAGGAAAAAGGGCAGTAAAATAATAAAGCTCTCACTGAATTGGAAAGGAATACAGAAAAGCTGTATTTACAAATGTGTAGGAAAAGATACGGCATACATGAATCCTTAACACCTAATATAGATAGAGGATACATGAGAATTCCCCTAAAACCTTCCGCTCAAGCAAACGAAAAAAAAAAAAAACAAACAAACCACCTGTCAGGGTCCGGAGGGCAGAGATTAACAATATCTCTGTCCAGAGGAGCAAGACCTGTTCTTACAGATTTCTGTGCTGTGAAATTAGGGTGCGAGCAAGACCAGATATCACCACAAAACTATTTATTAAGGGATAAAGTTGAACAAAAGAGAGAGAGAGAGAAGGGGAGAGAGAGGGA
>VWZI01016180.1:37685-64379 GCA_013396835.1 Psilopogon haemacephalus | reverse complement strand
CTGTCAGGGTCCGGAGGGCAGAGATTAACAATATCTCTGTCCAGAGGAGCAAGACCTGTTCTTACAGATTTCTGTGCTGTGAAATTAGGGTGCGAGCAAGACCAGATATCACCACAAAACTATTTATTAAGGGATAAAGTTGAACAAAAGAGAGAGAGAGAGAAGGGGAGAGAGAGGGAACAACAGAGAAATGAGGAGAGAAAAGGAGCAGGGGAGGAAGAAGAGCAGGAGATGGGGGAGTGAGATTACCATCAACCAGAGATGGGGAGGGGGGAGGGGGTGAGAGGGTGAGGTGTGCGTGGTCCAGGGATGTTCCGTAGAGATCGTGAGGAGTTATTCTGGAGCTGTTCTGCGGGGGGCGGTGTCGTTGTTCCTTGAGTTCTTCTTCCCTGGCAGGCATTTCTCAGGTCTTTTACACAGTTTTTTTTCCCAGTCCCAGTCTTATCGATGTTCCGGGTCAGCTCCCCTGGGATTCCCCCTTGGCATTTTCATGCGTTAGCCGTGTTTCTGCGGCAACACCGGGGAGGGCTTCCGCTTGCCTGTTCATATCCTGAATACACATAGAATCAGTCAGGGTTGGAAGACACCACAAAGACCATCTAGTTCCAACCCCCTTGCCATGCCCAGGGACACCCTACCCTAGATTAGGCTGGGCAGAGCCTCATCCAGCCTAGTCTTAAATGCCTCCAGGGATGGGCCCCAACCATTTCCCTGGGTAACCCATTCCAGGCTCTCACCACTCATGGTGAAGAACTTCCTCCTCACATCCAATCTGAATCTCCCCACCTCCAGCTTTGCTCCATTCCCCCTAGTCCTCTCACTACCTGATAGCCTAAAAAGTCCCTCCACAGCTTTTTTATAGGCCCCCTTCAGATACTGGAAGCCCACAGTAAGGTCACATCGAAGCCTCCTCTTCTCTAAACTGAACAGCCCCAGTTCTTTCAGTCTGTCCTCATAAGAGATATGCTCCAGGCCCCTGATCATCCTCTTGGCCCTTCTCTGAACACGCTCCAGCATGTCCGCATCCCTCTTGTAATAGAGGCTCCCAAACTTGACGCAGTACTCTAAATGTTCCATAAACCTTTTCTCTTCAGGTTAGTTTATATCAGCCTGTACATAATCCTAGGCATTCAAGCCAGGCTGAAATCCAGGAAAGTCACTTACATCCCCGAGCATTTTACAAGGACCCTGGGCTGAATCCAAGAGGCTATCAAAAATGCTGTGTCTCTAGTGATTTGAATGTCTAAGCATTTGGCCAGGAACATTGACTGAGTTTGCAAAGGAAACAAAGACAATTCATATCATCGTTGATTTAAACAAGAGAGGGCGGGTTTCAGATTCTCGCACCACCAAAATGCCCAGTGCTCATGTTCTCCCACACCCCACTGTCTCCCATTAGGCTCAAGCAGGCCAAAATTCACTGTGGCTAGTAGCTTTGAAGGCCACAGCCCACAGGGCATATTCTTATATAATTACTCAGATAAGGATCCCTCTTGGAGAGCTGGAGAGGCAGGGAGGAAAGAGCAAATTGACCTTGCTGCTTACATTTAAAGTATTTGCAAGATTTATGGGATTGAATAACGTAATTACGATTATCTGTGGGTGACTAGTTCATCCTCTGGGATGGATCTTGGTCTCTTTTTAAGAAGTCTGGGATAACCTGGAACCCCTGAAACCATGACACACATGATTATATTACTGGGAGAATTAACTTGGTATGTTGAGGATATGGATATGATTCTGTGTAGAGATTTGTTTGATACTAATTGATACAGATCTTTGCAAAATGCTGTTTTATAAACTTAATAGTTCTTCTACTTGTGTAAAATTTCACCCTGTATGTAGAACTTGAGACCAGAGCAGTGCTGATCGCAATTAAAGCTTATTCCTGACAGACTGCTTCTCTTTTGTAAAATTGTGTGATGGGACTGGAAGTGGCAGGAAATAACTGTTAGCCAATTTCTTGGGCTCTTTCTTGCTGCTTTTGTCTGTTTCTGTCATTTCTGAAACTTTCAGTCATGCTTTAAATGCAACAGAAGTGCCGGTTCACCAAAGCAGTTCCTTTCCCTTTTATGTTATTAGAGTAACCATCTACATCATATGTAAATGCCCAAAACATTGATTCATACAACCTTCTGCTGGTTTAACTACTCCCTATGTCTGAAGAAAAGCATCTTTTACAGCAGACAAGAACCCAATAAGTTTCTGGATGTATTTCACAGCTGCATTAGGTGATATTGGTCACTGGACCTCCAAGATGAAACTTACAAGCTAAAAAAAATTACAACACCACTGATTATGATGTCTTTATTGTCTTTAGTTCTGTTGCAACTTTGAGGTTCTTTACTCTTTTTTTCCACTGTTATCCTCTCCAGAAAGGATTATTAATTTTTGCTGGAAATGTAGGAAGCAGCACGCACATATTTCAAGTTCCTATCCCAATGCTTTCTTGCCTCTATCACTAGGAAGTAACTTGACTGAACTTTGCAACAACCTTTCTAAGGTATGGAAACCAGGAGCGTACAATATAAAAATCGACCTTCAGAATACCGAAGTAATAAGGTAAGGGAGAAAGCAGAAGTTTGCATAACTGGCTATACTTATTAACTCAATTGAGATGGGAATGGTATCACCTTGAAAAGAGAAGCTACATTTTTATATATAGCTTCCAGGAACCCCAAGAATCAGAAACTGTATGGGGAAATTCTATCTTAGCTACTTTGTCTGCCTTCTCTCCCTACACTTATCAGTAAAGATTTTTGTGCATATCTTTCCTACCCACAACAAAACTTGTGCTTGGAAAAAAAATGAGTGTATGACATTACATAGAAGACTGTCACAATGTGAGTCTACTGGCAGATGTAGTATTCTGTATGGATGGAAAACCCAGAAAGTTTATGTGCATCTACATGGTGTATCTGTGTGTGCATAGATAAGTCACAATGTGAAATACCTGTGTCATGGCTTTGTAATCAGCATGTATTAACACTTTTGTTGGTTAAGTGGTTTTTCACAGATTCTCAAAATGCCCTTTGTTGAAATAATCTGAAAAATACTTTCTCTAGAAATTTAGGGAAATATCTCTGAAATATTCCAGCATTGTCTTTCTGAACTCCCTACCCGAATTAGTGCATTGAGATGGTTTTCTTTGAAGTTTGCCACCCAGAATTTTCTCCAGAATGCTCACAGGAGGGATGCTGTAAGGAGCCAGTCTGTCTGACAGCTGCCAACATCTGAACTGTGCCTTTGCTCCCTCCCTGTCAAATAGGATCTTGCAAATGCCCTGTTCTCTTTCTTCATGTGAGTTGTCTTATGGGATTGGAAAAGTATTTTGGTGATGTCCCTGACAGGAATAAAAAGTCCTTAGACCTGTGTATTAGTAAGACAACTGCTGTGACTAGTAAGTGAGAAAACATACATAATTGTCTTTCTTGATTTGAGAGGAAGAGATGGAAAACCAAGAAATAATGGTGGGGGTAGTTTTATATGTCAAATACTTACTATTCCTGAGATTATGTTTGTTAATATTTTCATTTTAATACAAAAATGTGCATTTTGGGCAAACAGAATATGTGGAAATAGCGCTCTACTACTCTTGCATTTACTTTCCATCTCCATAATATGCCAACTGTGAAGCAGAGAAGTATTTTTTAAAGCTATGCTATTACTGGAATTAATGATGATAATTTTTTATTAGATGAAAATAGTTTTAAGTAGAACACAAGCAATGAAATAACTGAGATAAAAAGCATCTGCTTTAACTGTATCATAGTAATTAGATTTTTAGCAGAGGATAGGTGATCCTGTTTGAAGAAGGCCAAAGAACTCTATTTAGTGTCATTCAGCTATAACTAATGACATGGAGAGCTCATAGAAGTGAGGAGTTATACTACATACCTGAACTCTCTCTTTAAATTTAGTCTGACTAATTCAGACTTAAAATTCAAAGAACTGTCTTTTGCCAAGGAAATTAATGAAAAATACTAATGAATACTATAGTCTTTCCATTTTGCTAAGTTTAACTAAGTTCATTGCAATCCCAAGCACAAATCTAGGCTGGGTGGTGAATGCCTGGAGAGCAGCCCTGAGGAAAAGGACCTGGGGGGTGTCTGGATTGATGAAAAGCTCAACATGAACTGGCAATGTGCACGTGTGGCCCAGATAGCAATCATGTCCTGGGCTGCATCAAGAGAAGTGTGGCCAGCAAGACAAGAGAGGGGATTCTCCCCCATTACTCTGCTCTCATCAAACCCCACCTGGAGTACTGTGTACAGTTCTGGAGCCTGTAACGCAAGAAGGACATGGAACTGTTGGAGCAAGTCCAGAGGAGGGCCATGAAGATGATCAGAGGGTTGAGCATCTCTGCTATGATGACAGGCTATGAGAATTGGAGCTCTTCAGCCTGGAGAAGGCTTTGAGGAGAACTTATAGTAGCCTTCCATTATGCAAAGGTGGCCTACAGGAAGGCTGAGGAGGGACTATTTACAAGGTCTTGTAATGACAGGATGAGGAGTAATGGGTTTAAAGTGGCAGAGGGGAGATTTAAACAGGAAGTTCTTCACAGTGCAGGAAGTTCTTCACAGTGAGGATGGTGACACGCTGTGCAGCTGTTCCTTCCCTGGAGGTGTTCAAGGCCGGGTTGGATGAGGCCTTGAGCAACCTGTTCTAATGGTAGGTGTCCCTGCCTATGGCAGGAGGTTGGATCTGGATGATCTTTGAGGTTCCTTCCAACCTAGACCCTTCTATGATTCTGTGTTTCAAGATACATTGTACAAATGAACAGTTTTTAACAAAACTGGCAATTCTTAAATTACAATTCTGTTAAAATCTTGTTGGGGGAAATTTTGGAATACTACAATTTAATTCTTGGTTATTCTTTTGTTGTTCTTCTTCTGCTAGTATCATAGCCCATCACATGTGATGTCACTGTGCCACAAAGATAGCTAGATCTTGGGTTGGTACTTACTTGTTTTGAAGATTGCTACATGCTTATTTGGAAGATTGACAGCAGAAAAAAACCTTAGGGGAAGAGTGTCAGTGAAGCTGAAGAATGGGAGTAGAGTGTGTAATTTCCTGAATGTAGAGAATTTAGATGAAACCTTATAGATTTGTGGCACAGCAGCGAGTATTTTTTAAAGGACTTGGTGAAGGTCCTCATTTAAGTGGGTCTTTCAGACAACAATTCTAACTTGCTATAAATTATTGTAATTGTTTTAAAACTAGTTTTAAAAAATCCTTTAATATTAATTCAATACAATACCTTTAATTACTGCAACAAAATTAACTATATACAATTCAGATGTGTCAGGTAATGCAAACTTAGTTTTGTAAATTGTTCTCCAGCCAAGTACTACTTAATAAAATAAGCTTAGCAATGTATGAGCTGGTTCAGGCTTCAGGTCTTTGTACAAGGAAGTACTAGGACACATTTTAACCATTTTCATGACTGTGTTGTATTTCAGTAGTATTAAGTTTGAAAGAATATTAATAAACATGGTGGTTATTCCATGTAAAGCCATCTTTTATTTTGAACAGAATATTCTTTATTGATATTATCTATTGTGGTTGCAGCCAAATTTAGATAATTTATGATGCTTACAATGACAGATATAGCTTATGGATTACATAGACAAGAGACATAAAAGGAGAAACTGAAAAGAGAGATGGAAAGAGTGTGTAGTAGTAGAACTAGAAGTAGCTTTTGATTTTTAAATTCTTCATATCCATGTATCACTTTCATACTAACGTAAGTATTTTGAGGTTTCAGAGGGACTTTTGGGGGTGCTTATTTTAGTACATGATGTAATACAGTGGTAGATTACCACTGTGGAGAATATTAGCCAAATTGGTAAAAGCTCCGCCACATAATGCCTACAAAATCCATTTTAAATAAATACTAATCTTGATAGTTTTTCAGGATTGCTAAAACCACATGGAAAACTACTGAGTGCAATCCCATTCCCTAAAATGTAATGAATGCAAAACAAAAATAGGGTGCTTTCAAATCAGAACATCAGTAATGTGAACTTTCACATGTGAGAAACCAAGTGTAAGCAAAGAATAAATNTTTGCACAATATACAAGCAGATATTTAAAATATATTACAGATATTTACAGATATACACAGTGAAAAGGTAATACAGAAACACCATACTCCTTCCAGAGCTCAGAATCCCTAAGAGGGGTTCCCAATCACCCTTCCACCTTCTCCCCACTTCTCAACCTTATCCCACGATCTGCCTTACATGACAGGAAAGCAAGAGTAGATCAGCCATGGGGATTAGCAGCAGGAAAGTAGTTAGAAGTTATTCACATCCAGCTAAGAAGGCAGAGAGAGATATGCAACAGCCAGAGTAGCTCAAGTAGCTCTCTCTTATCTATGTTTGGGTTACAACTGTTAAACTTTTTTTTTCAGTAAACCTGTGAGTGAAATAGCTTCGTCACTGTTTTCCTTTCTCAGCCTATAATTTAATTTCTTATTAAAATTCTTCAATTGGTTCAAACCATCACAACTGATCAAGAGCTTTGCTTCCCCAGAAAGAACAAAGAATATCTATCAATCTGGAAGTTCAGATGAGAACTTCACAGAGATTCTTTATGGGAGTAGCTCTTCAAAAACTTAGAGTACTTCTTCATCTGGGGCACAATAGCCATCTCTAGCTCCTTAGGTGAGAAAATACTTCAGATGTGTTCTGTGTCCTTGCTGGTACAGAACTTTTCACTTAATGCCTACAGCCTGTTTTTAGGACACGTGGAACAAGTTAGAGCCATTAGTCAAACCAGCTATGGTGGTTTTATGCAATTTTCAGACTCATTTTCCTCTACAGGGATAGGCAACTATTATTACTTAGCCGTAGCATATGAAATACATCACTATAGATAGATCTCAGAGGATATGTTCCTGATCAGAGGATGTGTTTCTGATGCTTGAACGAGTGCAGTTTCCTTACTGAAGTGCAAATGTTTCAGTTACCTACTTCAATTTGTTGGGTTTGTGTTTAAACCTATCTGTCGCATGCTCTGTGGCTTGTTTACAAGTGAAATAGATGAGTCCTCTAAAATTTTTAAAAGCAAGCNAAAACTCCGTGGCTTATTTAGTTTTTTTTTTTTTTGCTTCAGAAGACACACAAGCACTCTTTACTACGGCAGACTCATTACTACTTCTTGATGGTGCAAGTCTGAGGGACGATATTTTTCATAAACTTCTGAGAAACAGATATTAGCAGAAGAGATAGACTTGTAAACACTATACACAGTCAGTCTTTTTTGATGTAGTATGTAATTCTTGAATAGGCAGTAGATCTTAAATTGTTTCAGACCTGCCTTATAAAAAAGCAACAACAAAAAATAAAATGGGAGAACTTCCCAGTAGTATTTTTTCTTTCTTATATTCTAGCCATGCAACTTAAAATGCAGCTGATAATTTTTAGTTTCTGAAGGAGTTGGTGTGTCAAACATAAGGTTAGTTAGGGATTTTCTCCATGATTTTACTATAAACTGGCCAAACTTTTTGCAGAATATGTACCTGTATAAATATAGATGTATGTTGGAAAGTGGCTTTTATATTTCATTTTATATTTGCCACCAACAATTAAGATCTTTATTGTCTGTAAGCCATTGGTTGATTCATTGAGAGTAAGCTATTCCCTCATGTAACTACATGAGCAAAGGGTTAATTCACTTTTGGTTTCTTAGCCTGTCGTTGCCTTTTTGCAACATTTCTTGGTGGTTTAAATGGAATACTTTAGGCTCTCAGGCTGTCAATCTGTCATTTCTCATAAGTGCTAAATACATTAGGGGAAAAAAGCAATTTATTACATTTTTGCATCTGAGGAAGACTGGATGGCTTGGGAGGTTGATAATGGGCCTAGATAACTGAAGTTACAGATCTAGCTAATCATGGTACTCACAAATTCAAGGATGTATCCACAGAGACATGCTATAAGTTGTGCCAAGGAATCTGAAGATGGAATACTGTTGATAGGACATGATTTTCTTGCATGATTGCAGAAAACTCAAACTGAAACACCTTGAAGTCCAAGTTTAGCAAATGAAATTCTTGTTATATGTACTTTTCCCAGCTTTTCTTCCTTCAAGAGTCTACAGCACATGGACCTAGTACAAAGTCAATTTGCTCTTCTTGGCTTGACCTGTGCTTAATAGCTGTCTCTGACACAATATAACTACAATATAATTTTGATTATTTACACCATAATGGTATACTGTAAGTCCAAAGTGAAAATGTGTGGCCAGACTTCCACAATTAAATAATGTAAAATATACTGTATTAGTACTTTGAGAGAAAACCTTTAAATTATTTTTTTTCCTGTGACAATACATTTTTTATCTTTTTATTAGGGATCTTTATGCTTAAACACTGTCTAACCAGATTCAGTCAAAGGCAGAATGTGCAGGGGGCAGCTGTTCAAGCAAGAATTTCAAACAGCAATTGTCTGTTGCATCTAGAAACTTCAGGATATGCGTTGAATCATGCTGCTGAAGGTTCAATAATCCCCAGGAACTTGGAGCTTCAGTTATTTTAGTCCAGCGATGTAAGGTTGTGCCTAGCTCTAAAAATGCAGAGTGGTGGTCCACTGTGATTTACTGGAAAGTAAATCATTACTTTTGGAAAGAAGTTTGCAATATTTATACATTATGTGGTAGCCCTTTTGAAAAATTCTATTTGTTTGTATTTAGTTGATATAGAGACTTTTGAGACTGAGAAAAGGTTAAAACTGGATAGAAGTGTGGGTGGCTCGTTTGATTAGAAGTGTGACACTCTCCTTACAGCAGCTGTTAACTATTGTAGCAACTTTTTTTGTTCATAATTAGTTAAGCAATTTGGATTTTTCCAAGATAATAGGTGAATTATAGTGCATGAAAGATGAGTGAAGCTTATGTGCTACTATTTCCCATGACCTGAAAAAATGTTTGTAAAATTTAGTGTCAGAAATTTAAACAGAAGGACTGGGTGTGTGTGAAACCAACAAAACAACAACTCAATCAAATGCACACACACAAACAAAACCAAAACCAAACAAAAAAAACCCTACCCTCTCTCAAAGCAAAACAACAACCCCCAACCAAAAAAACAAATCCCTAGGCCCAACATGGAAAGAAAACTCCTCCAACAAAACCATTTTCATTCTAGGGCAATGCATCAACATCTGTTGTTTTTTAAATTGCACCTGGGTCAGTGCAATCCCAAGCACAAATACAGGCTGGGTGGTGAGTGGCTAGAGAGCAGCTCTGAGGAAAAAGACCTGGGGGTCTGGGTGGATGAGAAGCTCAACATGAGCCTGCAGTGTGCACATGCAGCTCAGACAGCCAACTGTGTGCTGGGCTGGATTAAGAGAGGCATTACCAGCAGGGCAAGGGAGGTGATTGTCCCTCTTTACTCTGCTCTCGTCAGACCCCACCTGGAGTACTGTGTGCAGTTCTGGAGCCCCCAGCACAGGAAGGACATGGAACTGTTGGAGAGAGTCCAGAGGAGGGCCACAAAGATGATCAGAGGACTGGAGCACCTCTGCTATGATGACAGGCTGAGAGAGTTGGGGCTTTTCAGCCTGGAGAAGAGAAGGCTTTGAGGAGACCTTATAGTAACCTTCCAGTATCTGAGGGGGGCCTACAGGAGGGCTGGGGAGGGACTATTCACAAGGTCTTGTAATGACAGGACGAGGGGGAATGGGTTCAAATTGGTGGAGGGGAGATTTGAACGGGATGTTAGGAGGAAGTTCTTCAGAGTGAGGGTGGTGAGGCACTGGAACAGGTTGCCCAAGGAGGTTGTGTCTGCTCCCTCCCTGGATGTGTTCAAGGCCAGGTTGGATGAGGTCTTGAGCGACCTGATCTAGTGGAAGGTGTCCCTGCCTATGGCAAGGGGTTGGAAATGGATGATCTTTGAGGTCCCTTCCAATCTAAACCATTCTATGATTCTATGAAATATTGGATATGACAAAGTGCTCACTTTAATGAATTTAAACAGGAAGGCTGAGCAATAATAAATAAAGCAGTTTCCTTCAACTCTGACACCAAAGTTTAAGGTTGGTTTTGGAATTAAGGGTTCCTAGGAAGTTACTTTCATACAAGATGTGCTGTGGCCTTCCCAGAAGCTGAACCAAGGAATCTTTTATTATTTTTGCAGTTTGATTAGGAGGTCACCTAGTAACACACTTAATCTCTTAGCATATGAGTCCCATGAGGAAAGGAATAAAGGTTATCAGCTCACAGAGCTAATGTGAGCCTTTTGCATACTTATATATTTTAGATAGCTTTAGACATTTTTTTTTCTACAAATAGATTTTTCCCCCATTTATTATCTGTCATTAGGTAGCCTTCTCACAAATAGGGCTGTAAGGACCAAATAGGAAGGAAAGTAATCTATAAAAATATGCCCAAGTCATTTCACTGCTTTCAAATTCTCTTATTTATAATTTGACTCCTCCTCTACAAGGACTGTAAGGGAAAAATTAAGAACATGTCTGCCTGTAATCTAAGACGTGTTCAGATATGACACCTCCAGTTCATACTATTGAAGTACACGGTTCAGTTCTGTTCACAGAGAAATGTAACCAGTGTGAATATCTAGGAAATCTTAGGTTATATCTAAGAGCTCTGCCTCTCAAATTCCTATGCATTATTTTATCCTAATACATATTTTTGGATACTATTTGGTTTCTGTATCATTCTTCCTTAATTGATGATTAAAAAGCATGCTCTAAAGAACTACCATTTGTTCCATGTTTAATTAAAGTAACCTGCTAACTTACATTTTTAAGCCTATACCCAGTTACAAATATTTAAAGGTTCATGTGAGAATATATAGTATTTTCATATGCATTTTACATAAATTAATAAATAATCTAAAATACATTAATAAAGTATTTTAAATTATGAACATAGTGACATAGCAACTGAATAACATGTCAGATTTTTGAGTTTTTGGATAATATCTTTGCATATATGTTTTTTTAATAAATGCTTGCTTACTGATGTTTGTTCAACTAAGTGCATGCATATCTATTTATATTTGACTATATCAAGCCATGCATATGTACATAACTGACATGCATAATGTTGTATTGATGATCATGGCTAATGACGGCTACTTGTTTGTAATACAGAGGGAGAGCTATTTGCGGTATTTAAAGCCATGTTTCTCCTATGTGCTGAATCACATGAAATGGTGAAAAGTGTACATAACGATGTTAAGTTGGAGGGGGGGGAATTTGTTTGGGTTTTTTTGTTTGTTTGTTTGTTTTTAGTTTTAAAAAATAATTATAGAACTTTCACCCATATATTTCAATTGAGGAAAGTGATGTCAAAACTCATCAGTTTGATTGGTAAATGCATGAGTATTACCTTGTGTTTCTTTCTACCTCATAAAATGCTCCTAGCAAAAAAGGCTTTCTAAGGAGTTGATTAGATTAATAATTAGATTACTGTGAGGATTCCATGAGGCCTTGAGAAGTGCAATTTACATTTTAGGGAATTTTGAAATTATAGGTCTTCTCTAAACATTTTGGTTTGTTACAATGAAGCTACAAAGGAATTTATAGAGTTTTCACTTACGACCATGACTTACAGTTCTCAGGTTACCTGATGTAAACTAAATTATATTTTTTAGTTGGTATTTCTTTTAACTGGAAGAATGTTGTAGTGGTAGAAATTAGCATGAATGAATTTTGAAACTGTGGCTGACTTAGTAATATAGAATGAAGCTGCCTTTAGTTCATTATCTTTGCCAGATGCACTTCTTTTTTTCAAGGGTTTGAAAAGAATATTATTGTCATAATTACATACTATCTGACAGACGGGAAAGGTTGACATTTGAAACTGCAAACCTTAAGGCATTCATGTCTTACACCAAAAAGCTTAATTAACTGCTGTTTTCACGCAGCACTTTTTGGCATAGTCACTAACAAAATTATATTACCAACTGAAGTAAAATAAGCAGCATGATTGAGTGTAGTTCATGTGCCCTGTCATAAAATCAAAACTTTGGCATTGATATCACTGAGAAAGTTCACAGATTGGGCAACTTACTGGTTTTCCTCTGATATCAGAAAATAAGTTATGCTGGTCATTAAATTGATGAATGTTAATAGTTCAGAAGCTGAACTTTTCTGTTGTCTTGCCTTGTAATGAATTTTAGTTTTTGTTTATAATTCTGTGGCTGAATAGATAAATTCTATCAGATAAATCTTGACTATTGAATGCATACCATTTTGCTCTTTAAGTAGTCTTTTTCTGCCTGCATCTCAGCAGGTGATTGACCTTTAAAATGTTTTTCTCTTCTGAACAGCAAAGTAATAATAATTTAAAAATACTTTTATGTCTCCTTTTTTTTTCCTGGAGTTACAAGAACAATATTTTGGACACTTTTCCCTGACTGCAAGTGCTGTTGATAAGTTTTTGAAAGACCTACTGTTTGCGTTTCATATTGTGTTTTACACTTGTGACACAAGACAGCTTGCTCACTGCTTATTCTCATTCTCATTCTCTCCAAATACTCAGCTATGACATAGAACTCCAAAGAAAACCAGACTTCACTAGTTCCATTCCTCATAGAAGAATTTGCCTGGAGTATAATGCTACGGTTATATAATATCTCATATATTACATGAACTTCTTCTATCTAGCTAGATGCATCAGAAGGGAGTTATGCCTTGTATTAGCCAAACTAATTAATGCTAAAAGTTTATTTTTAAAATAAAAACATTGATGTAATTGTAGCATAGACTCTGGCTGGGAAACTTGCATTTCTTTGTGATATTCTCATCATAAAAGCAATGCAGTTGTCCATCCTAAGCTCCTTGAAGTACAAGCATGTGTTTTTACTGCAGTTGGAAAGAAAACCTAATAAATGCATCTATATATGAGAGCATATCTATAAATAATTGCAAAATTTGGCAGATTCTTGGCAGTTTTAATCTGAAACAAATGAAAAAGAATCTTTAATAGCTTCAATGGTATTGTCAATAATTTTTAAATATAGGCAAGGGACAGCCAATCTGGTTGTCTGAGAATATTTACAGACTACTGAGTGTCTAAACTTTTGGCTTGGAGCTTGGTAACTACTTCTTTTGCTTTTAGTTGTCTGAGCTAAACTATTTGTTTACAGAACTGTTTGCTTTGCAATATTCCTAGCTATGTCTCTAAATTATCCTCAATAAATTACATCTACAATAGCCTATTGTAATATACCTTAGACTTACAAAAGCATGAGAAATAAATGTAACTTTTCAGTTAAAAGCCAAGTTAATATTGTTATTAGACCACAGAAGACTACTTCAAATTCTTGTATAAATTGTTATTCTTTAAAATGGGTTTGAGAAATAATTATGCTTATCAAAATTGAAAAATAAAATTAAAATGTTTAAAATCTATTTGTGGCTTCCTTGCCTAAACTCTAGCTTTTCCAAAGCATCAGATGAAATTTGCTGATATAAATATAGCAAGGTTAATTTAACAATACTTAATTTCTCAATTAAAAATATAAAAGACGAGGCATTCAACTATACATTTAACAACATAAACCAACAATAATTGACAGATCAATATTTTTTTCTTAAGTTCTGTAATTATAACTCCTTGTTTCAAATACAGTCAGAAGAGAGAGCAAGTTATCTGTTAAATAAATTATATGTATTTGAGGTACTTTGCCTGCAGGTTATTCAGCTGCTACATTTTCAGAAAGTCAAATATGATAGATTTGGGTTGATTTAATTTTGTTGTTGATATTTATATTCTGTGTAGGCTTATATATTAGCTTGTCATCCAAGGTAACAAAAACATAGTTGTTTTGTCATTATCAACTCTCCCATTTTTCTTGGAATTCTAATTTAGTTTTTCATTTGTTTCAGCTGTTATAATGGAATATGTATTATGCACTTTGTATCTCTATGCATGCAGTGAAAGATTCAATTAGCTCATTCTTAATACCAAAATAATTAATGATGCTTTTAATAGATACATAAATGTCAGGGAAATATTAGAAGACAATGATATTTTTGTATAATATGTTGACATGAAAATAAACCTGATTCCTCTTGGTGATGGAAGTGTATGATATAAGTTCATAATTTCTTATAATAAAACTTAAATTGTATTTATAACTGCAGTGGAGTGGGTTTAATTTCTTTCTACTTGATCTACAAAGCTAGTTTTTCTGTGGTTGTTTTGCACTAGGCACTAAGTGCACCATTGGGGTTTTAACAAAATTAAGGTTATACAGTGACTTATACTCTAAAAGTAGTGCATTAACTCCAACTTTGCTGCAGCACATTTGTAAGGAGGAGCATTAATGGTCTTCTGACAAGGAGGAGTCCATGCTTAGTGCTAGCATGTGCTTTTGAAATCAGCAGAGGTTTAATCCTTGAGGCTTTCTGTGAGTAGTAGTGGCAAAACACTGCCTGCCTATGGAGCCTTATACATTTCAATCTGGAGAGTGAATGCTCTTGGAAACACCGGCTTCTGAAGGCCATAAAGTTTCTGCCAAAATTGCCAACTACCAGTCTTCATGGAGTTTGAGATCAAAGTCTACATTGTGGCTAAGAGAAGCCACCGTCAGGACAGCTGCTGGTACATTAGCTTTCCTGCAAATGAATTATTTAGATCAAATAAAGCTGGATGGTAGGTCTATGCTGCTTCCCAGTCAGACACCTTGGACTGACATGGCTTTGAATGCCTAAAAGCAAAAGAGGCTAGTATATACCACAAGTGAAAATGAAGCTGCTATTTTCCTTAAATCTTTCATAATGCACTCAGGAAAATTGCTGTACTGTATCAAAAAAGCCACTCAGTGGGACTTGGACAGACTGGAGTACTGGGCAAAGAGGAACCTAATGAAGTTCAACAAGGATAGGTGCAGAGTCCTGCATCTGGGAAGGAATAATGGACTGCAGGTGAGGAGGTTATATGCTAGAAAGCAGTGCCATGAAAGACCTAGGAGTCCTGGTGGACAACAAGTTATCTATGGAACAGCAATGTGCCCTTGTGGCCAAGAAGGCCAATTCTATCTTGGGGTGCATTAAGAGTGTGTCCAGTAGATTGAGGGAGGTTCTTCTCCCACTCTACTCTGCCCTAGTGAGGCCCCATCTAGAATATTGTATTTAGTTCTGGGCTCCCCAGTTCAAGAGGGGCAGGGTTCTACTTGGGAGAGTCCAATGGAGTGCTACAAGATTAAAGACCTGGAGGATGTGCCTTATGAGGAGAGGCTGAGAGCCCTGGGGCCTTTTAGTCTGGAGAGGAGAAGGCTGATAGGAGATCTAATAAATGCTTATAAATATCTGAAAGATGGGTGTCAAGAAGGAAGAAGGAAGGGACAGCCTCTGCTCACTTGTGCCTTGTGATAGGACAAGGGGCAGTGGATGTAAACTATGGCATAGGAACTTCCACCTCAATGTGAGGAAGAACTTCTTTACTATAAGGATCATAGTACCCTGGAACAGGCTCTCCAGAGAGGTTGTGGAGTCTCCTTCTCTGGAGGCTTTCAAGACGCATCTGCATGTGTTCCTCTGTTACATGTGCTAGATTATATAGTCCTGCTGTGGCGGGATAGTTGGACCAGAAAATCTTCAGATCCTGTGATCCTTGAAAGCTAGGTGAAATTACTGATTTTTCTGTTTGTTTTTTTTGGGTTTAAATAGATTTGTACAGAAGATGACAAGCCTGAATTTATGTTTGCAGTTAAGAAAGGGCTCTTTCATCTCATGCCATTGTTGTGCTGGTGATGTTTGTACAGAGTTGTATTTTGTCTTGTGGACAGCCTGGACAATGGTCTTGCTAGAGAGCTGCCAAATACAGGTAGTGCTCAGGAAGGGGTGTGGAGTTCTTCAGGGCTGCAGGGAGCATCGTAGCCTCCACGCGCTCACAGAATTCCATCTGTTCCCAGCGTGCTGTGGTGATGATGTAAAGGTAGCATTTGTGTAATAGGGCTGGGTGGACACTATCCTCACGTTGTGGTTTTTTTTTTTTTTTCCTGAAGGATGATTACACATGAGTATATTTATGCAAATACAATGTAATTTATTTAATATGTTTTATATTTAAAGACGTGACAATAAAATACAGCTGTGAACAACTTTTTCCCTAAGTAATTTCATTTTGCAATTCAGAATAGTGAATGGAAGAGCTTAATCATGCATTTTCCTATTCCTATAACTGTCAGAAATAATTCCAGCTTTCTCTTTATGACTATACATTTCTTTCTTGACAGAATGAAACACAAAAGTTATTTAAGCAGGAATCTGTTGTAGAATATTTGGTCCTCCATGCGCATTTCAGATTAAACTCTTATGATATTTTAGTTTTTAAGTTTACTTATGCTTAATTAACGGGCAAATATATAGAAATCCCAGGGTATCAAAGAATTACATGTTTCTAAACAATGAATTTTGCCTTTATGATACTCTCTTCTGTTCTTTGTTGAGCTGCATGAGCTAAGATTTTTTTGCTAAATGACGGAAATATCAAAAACAAAAAAGAGTCTTTACCTTTTGTAGGTTACCAATGGGACCTCCTGCTTAAAATTTGTTTTTAGAGAGGTAGAGCTATCTGAAAATCATGGGTTTGATGCAGCTATAAATTTCTTAATACTGCATTGCCACATGCTGTTCTGATATGTAGAAGTGTATTGATATTTATATGTTTTATGGTAGGTGTTTTGTGTCCCTAATAACCAAAAGCAATTGTGTATATTTTTAAACATTTTATTAATCAAATTTTGGAAAAAAGAAGAAAAAACATAGATTTTCTTAGAGTAAATGATGAAGATAAATGTGGGCAAAAAAAGAGTGACAGGTATAGATAGCAATGGAGAAAAATAGAGGTCATGGAGAAGAGAAAAAAGATTGTAAATATGACAGAAGACAAAAACTACACTCTCAGAATGGATTTAAAGTTTTCTTTCAAATCTTCATATTACAGGTCAGTCAGTATCACTTCTTGAGGGAAAGAATGTAACTGATTCCCCAAGCATGCTTACAGGCCTGTTAAATGCCTTGTCATTCCATTCCATTTATCATTCTGATACCTTGTTGGTAAAATGAAATTAAAAAGCATTAATGTTTTGGTATATAAATAATAAATATAATTTGTGTCCTTTGGAAACAATGGTACATTAATAAAAGGTTTCACTGAATAAAATAGAAGAGGACAAAAAGGACTTACTTCAGCAAGTATTTGTGCACTATTTCAATGCATACATGGTCCAAGATTATGAAATGGAAAACAGTGAAGGTCTTAGCTGTTGTGGTGCATTGTCTTCAAAATCTGTTCTCAACACTGATTTCTATTTGAAATGTACTTAAAACATTGTAGGTAAAGTAACATATGGTGATGCTGGAAAATGACTGTTGGTTGTTGAAAGTTTGTTGGGGCCTCACTAAGCAAAGGTATAGGAGCGAGATAGTATAATACTGGATGCAGTAGTCTGGAGAAGAAAGAAGGTACAGCGTTACCCTAAAAAAAAGAGACGTGATATTTTTTGACCTGTGCCATGTATATTCCTGCCACTGACAGTAAAACTTTCTGCTTAATTTTCATAGATTTGGTACAAATTGAGACTCTTAAATTCTCTTGCTTCGGCGAGGATTAATGAGGTTTTAAACACCAGTTCTTGAGAAACCCCCATCAGCATTCCACTTCCAGACAAATTGTCTTGGTACGCTTTCATCTATCAGCCCTGGCAACTTCCCTGTAGCTCTCCTTACTGAGTTTGTTTCAGGCATTTGAATGGAAACTTGATCTTCCTGAAAAATGCCTCTTTACTATTTTAAGCTTTTATGCTGTCTAGAGTTTTCCAAAATTGTCCTTTACATTTTAATTTAAATTAACAACTGAAAAAATTTCATGCATTTAGTTGAGGTGTGAAATGTCTTATTCTCCTCTACTTTTGAGGGCCAGAGGAAAAAAAACAGTCATTTACTAACACTGGAAAAAATTTCCTGTTTTCTATCTCTTGCTGTATGCAAAGATTATACTTATAGCGAGGCCAGTAGAGTATTTTTTCCTACTCAACTTTTAGCCTGTTACATTATTTTGATGTCATTGGGACTTATGATGTCCCTTGTTCCCATTCTTGGTATTATGGGGTTTCCTATAGGGCAGTACGCTTTTGTAGTCAAGGTAGGTTATTTTTTTTTTTCTTTATCCAAGTAACCGTAAAAGCCAAACAGATAACTCAAAGGAAACAATGATAAGTAGCACCATAGTCCTCCAGAAAATCTAATGTCCAGCTGTTAGATTTTTCTGTAGGCATATGGGGGAGTAGTTATATTTAGACTTGAAGGAATAGTATAGGGGTTTTTTTGCAAATATACATCCTAACCATGTTGTAAATAATAGAGTACTTCTTGCATGCCTCTCTTTTATTTGCTAAGATTATTAACAAATATTTAATTGGCATGATGTAGAACAGTAGCAAAAGCAGATGCCTTTATATTCTTTATATAAAGTGACAAAGAAATGTTTTTACAGATCTTACAAAGTGAGGACCAGTGCAACTGAAAGGCTACAATGTCAAAGCAATAACTGATCTTGGTTGTTATATTTCCTTATTTATATTTATACAGCAGTAAAACACTCTCAATGTCAGCATATATGGAGAGAGAAACATTGTGCTGCAGGATTGAGGTGGAGCAGGAAGAACCCAAAAATTGATGTTATTTAGGAAGAGATCACAGTACATAGCCCTGTGAATGTAGTGTTGCATGGGGATGCTGGTTGTGGAGTATGCTACAAGAAAAGATAATGCTGAAATGTGTGAAGATTCTGAATTAAAACAAAACAAAACCAAAAAACCACAAAACATTGCAGGATGTAGTGACCTATTTCTTTGAAGTTTGGTGAATAGCAGGCATGTATACGTGAGTATAGAGGTGACATGCTGTTAGTGAGTGTCATTCATCAAAGGTTATGTGAAAATCCAGTTCAGTCCTCGGGATGCTTATAGACCATAGAACTGTGAAACCAGAATTGCGGAGACCACAATTCTCCAGTCTGAGATTGTTACCACTGTTTTGATAAGTCCTTTGCTTCCTTAATGTGCCTAATTTCAAAATGGTAAAAGCTGAATGGAAAAATAACAACATTTTTCCTCTACATGTATAATAAAAATGAACGTACATTTGACTTCAACAGCACTTGTCTGTGTCCTCTAGTCTTTCTGTTTCACAGTAACTCAGACTATAATTCTATTCTCTAGATATTTAATATATCATATAAATAACTTGCTAGAGTAACTGACAGCTTTTGAAAACAGAAATAACAACAAAAGCACCAAGGCTATATACCAATAGCCCAAAAATGCATAGAGCTTTGAGTGCTTTTTAAATATTTAACAAGCCATTTTGACGTATCTTATTAGGCTGAACTAGAACATCTTATTCATACAGAGTCCTCAACAATAATTAATTAATCCCAGGAAGATGTAAAAAATTAACTAAAATATACAAAGTACTTAGAACCCTAGTTCTGCTGATAATCTTATAGGCTAAGGTTTTGATTTCCATATGACCACCATCTTATACTGTTAGCAGTTCCTTCAAATTTAATAGTTATTTTACTGGTGGCTGTATGTAGACCTGACCTAGCTTTTAAAGTAATTCTGATAGCTGCATCTTTGGGTGATATATGTTAACTAAAGAGCCTCACTTTAAAAGCAAACGCCAGTTGAATGCAGTACACTCCACAAATGTTATTTGTTGTGTTTGCATTGCTTATGTTACAGAAGATGTTGCCATCCAAAACAATGTGCTAGATCCATGAAGAGACAATACCCCCATTAAGGAATTTGTATTCTGTATAAACTCAAAAGAGGTAAAATGGTCCTGCAATACAATGAATTCACTCCTTAGCAATATGCAGCACATCAGTATTAGAGTATAGAGATATTTTTTTCCCACTGTCCTTTTGAATCAAACTAGGCAACATTGAGAGAGATGGCCTTGCTATCAGACACAAAAGTAATCCATGTTTTGTTAGGATTTATTGGGGTTTTGCTTTAATTTTTTTTTTTCATGCTAACTATATGAGAAGATTGAAGTAGTATCTCTCTCATGGGAAAAGCAACAAGCCTTTAATCTTTCCCTCATTAAAAATCACTCAAACAAACTAAAATAATCTCAACTTGCAGGAGTCATATATTGAGTGATATTTCCAAAGGCATTACTTTTATTAAATATGTTTAACTCATATGCTTGCTGTTTATGATGTCAGTTTCAACTTCTCCTTAGTACCATCTCAATTTATCTTCAAACACTGACAGTTCCTAAAGCAGACTAGAGAAACTTTAGTGCCAGTTAAAAAAGTATCCAAACCAAAACAAACAGGTGGACAAACACTAGTCATTTACTGAAGTAAATCAAGAATCACTTCGCTGAAATAATTGGAATGCATTCTATAAATAGCTGAAGCATTTAGCCCTTGATACTAGAGTGGTTACTGAGTGTTTTGCAGGAATGGCTAGAGATTTCCAAGCAAATGCAAAGAGGGCAGGTTTTGCAGTGTATCCCTGGAGACAAGCAGAGAGAAATCAGGACCCGTGTTCTATGGATTGTTTGCGCTATTCTTTTGTTCAGTATTTAATGGGTATTTTATAATACATTGTTCATATTTAATGTGTATTTTATAATACATGTATTTTATTATGTAGATGTTTGAAAAACTATAAAATATGAACATTGAGCATGTTTTAAAATATCATTTAAACAAAAGCACATCATATAATCTACCTGTAGAAAAAAAAAATCTACTTTGCTTTATTTGTTTTCGTGGTTGTTTAGTGATGAACAGAAACTGCTTGTGCTCTATTATGAGCATGTTCAGATGTCACTATAAATATAGATTTTAGCTATGTTTCTTCTTTTGCCTATTAGGAGTGCTATTCTGTAACACTAACAAGATCTTTTAATAGGATGCACATGACCACTACATACTGGTTAGAGTTCATGTATCATTTATTTTCTGACTTCTTAGATTTCTGCCATCTACCTTAAGATTCTCTTATAGTATTGAAGGATGTAACAAAAAAGTGCAGAAATACTCTAAGGCATGTCTGTACTTATTTCTAATAAATTCTGGTATATTATTGGTATAAGTGTTGCTTGTAACACCAATTGTACTGCTGCCAATTTTGCTGTGGGAAAGAGATACTTCATTCCCAGAGGTGCCCCATGAATTATCAAGTAAATATACAACAGACTGAAATGTAAATAAGAATATATTGTCTTTAATGATTTCTGTTTACCTAGTTGTTTCAGTACATGCAATCCCACATCTCAGGATACCAATCATATGAAATAATATTATGTAGCTGCATAAATTTTAATTTATAAACTTAGGATGGATTAATAGCAGGGAATATTTGGGTTATATTAAAATAGTAGAATTACCCAGATTTATGTACCAGTATATGAAAAAGAAAATAGAAATTGCACGAAAGGCTGAAAAATTCCAAATTTTAAATGTTTAATGTTGGAGAATGGCAAGAATTTGAATTATGTTCCAGATTTATTTTAGATTGTTAATCCCTTAGTCTTTGTCTATCATTTCTACCACTATCATCTTTCTTTGAGAAATGGAATAATTTTCCAATAAAATTAAACCTATTTTTTTTAGTATGAAAAGTCATTTTTTTTCCTGAAACTCTTCAGTTTTCTGTTTCCTGAACTTAACACCAAAGCTTTGTCTCAGCTCCAGCAAATGATCTTTTCCTTCTAATAAGTGAGGAAAAAACGTGAGACCATCACTATATAAGCCCACTCATTAGTAGATGTGACTGAAAAGGATCCTATCTTCCATTATTCTAGTACAGGAGTTTCCAAAAGCAGAAAACTATTATCTCTCCCATTTGCCTCTGTAAGAACAGAAAGAAATGGGGAAAATATCAGTAAACTATAAATATCCCTCTCAAAAGAGAAAGTGTGCAAGTGTAAAACTTATGTTTTTTTTCCTAATTTTCAGATTATGTTTTCTTGACTGTCCATAGAACTTCATCAATCATTACTGCAATAGGTATGTGCTGATGAGTAGCAAGAAATTTGTTACTGTGCATTATTTAGCTAGACTGCTCATATGCATACAGGACCTTTAGTATATAGGGCAATGTGTTGGTTTGAGCTAATTGGAGAATTTGAGTGAGAAATTAGACTATTGGCTGAGAGAGATAAACACAGTGTGTCACTTCACCAAGTTTTACTGAGAGAGAAAAAAAAAGTTGTTTTTAAGAACTGTTCTGAAAACAAACAGATTAGCAGACTGCTTCTGTCTGTGCTGGCTGCAGCTGCTTTGTCCCCTTTGTCTCTCATCTTTTAGCTAATTCAGAGTAAAACTACTAACTCCTTTCTACTAATCCCCCCTGGACAATCTACTTCAGCTTATTTGCAGCATCAACTGGTGGTGAGATAAGACTGGGGAAGGCGGGAAAGGTGGTGGTGGGGGTTTGGTTACCCTCTCTTGGGGATTTTGGTCTCTGGGAGGGGTGTGGTGTCTGTATTACCTTTTCACTGTATATATCTGTAAATATCTGTAATATCCTGTAAATATTTGCTTGTATATTGTGCATTGCAGTAAATATAAAGCTTCATTTATCAATTTCCAGTGTTTTTTGAGATTTAGCCAGGGTTTACAAAAGGTGGGGGGGCAGGTAACTGCTAAACCACTACAGGCAAATACCACTCTGTGGGTAAAAGAAACTGAAAAAAAAAAAAAAAGACAAACCAAAACATCCAACCCAAAAAAACCCCAAATCAAACAAAAGCCCCTAAACAAACAGAAACAACTGAACCAGAAGTATTCTCACTGCTGCTGATTTTTTTGTTATCATCTGAGCTGAGAAAAAATCAGAGAAAATGGGAGGGACTTAGAACCTATGCCATTTTTCTAATAAATTGAGTCATCCTTAATGACAAAGACCTATGTAATGTAGACTGGTTGTATTTGTAATTATCTATATATCTTTATGGTATTGGAATAAATACTTTAACTGAAGAACTTGCCTCTAATCCAAATGCCAGAGGTATATGGTGGGGCTTGACTTTTCTTATCCCTTTTTCTGAACTGAGACACGTGATAGATATTCTCTGCAAGACAGCAAAGTTAATCAATACAGTTTTCTTTGAGGATCATTCAGTAGTCTGGGAGTAAGACAGACCTGATGGTTCAATAAGCATAATCACAAAATGCCTGGCAGTGTGGACATAGTTGGTGGTGAGCTCTGACAGAGAAATACAACCTTCTGTCTTTCTTTCTGATTGTTGGTCTTGTCTGTCTTCCTGACTGTCGTCCCTTTCAGAAAATAATATTTTGCAACTGATGCCTTCATTAGCTCCTAGTTTACTTTATCAAACACCAGATAAACAACTGGAATAACAAATATCCTTAATATCTCCATCCTTGGAGAATGCTGAGTCTTAAATGACTACTGGTAACTCAGGATTAATTATTTCTTTTAATGCCTCTATTAATAGGTGGCTGAATTGAAATGTTACATGTCTGAGGCCTTGAAGTTACTACATATAGTCAGTATCAGTGAGTTATTTTCAGTATGAGGTAGAAGAGATGCAATTTTCAAAATCTACTAAGCTGTATGTATTTATTTGAAAACTGGTGTTTCACATAAATTTCAAAATGTTACTGCTGTACTTTCAGGGTGAGCATGCCACGAAAATGGAAATAATATAGTGACTGGAACATGTCTGATTCACATTTCATGATTTCACAAGTGGTACAGAAAAGGCCTTGGCAACATGGTAATATCTAGTAGAGATCAGGACAATATCTAACAGAGAGTAGATTTTTCTTTGAGTGAAAACTCACTCTGTCTCAGCTTGCCCAATTGGGAAATGAAAATACGCCACTTAGTAAAGTGACTTTGATATTATTGATGTTCTGGCCTGAGTATTTTGTGGTTGCACATTGCTCTTTCAATTGGTTAGACCTAAGAAACAGCAAAGGTTATGTAGCATGTGATGTTCCTAGCCAAGTACAATAATTGCCTCTAGTTGGTGTAATGAAAATGGGCAAGTTGCCAGTTTTAAAGAGTGTTTTTAAGATGTCCCAATCTGTAAGATTGATCTTTGATGGACTAAGGAAATCTCAAAGAAATTTAAGTATAAATTAAAATAAAGATTCTTCTATAGGCACCTGGTAAATAAACTCAGCTGGAATGCTGATTCATCTCACAGTCACCAGCATGTGTTCCTAACTAGTGGGCTACAAAACTGTGCAACAAAGAAGATAGAAGGCTGATGAAGATTTATATTTTGAGGGGGAAAAATATTGTTAATTTTTGCATTGAGAATCAACCAGAAATGAGACTTAGACTCTGAATTCAGAGTGGTGTCATATGTGCTCTCTGCAAAGCAACTCATGTATGTTGTTACTGATAGCAAAGTAAAACCTAAGTCATGTATTTCACGGGAGTAGACTTGAGGCTCTCTCTATGTGCCACTCTAAAATTCTACATAGATGGATGTGCATCTTGATGATGTGATGCGGTCCTCTGAGTTTAGCATCTATTCATAAAATGACTAAAGGTATTTAGGAACTCAAATCCCATGTAAGTTGGATTTTAATAAGGATCATAGAATTATACAATGGTTTAGTTTGGAGGAGACCTCAAAGGTCATCCAGTTCCAACCCCCTACCATAGGCAGGGACACCTTCCACTAGAACAGGTCACTCAAGGCCTCATCCAGCCTGGCCTTGAACACCTCCAGGGAGGGAGAAGCCACAACCTCCCTGGCAACCCTTTCCAGTGTCTCACTACCCTCATTGTGAAGAACTTCCTCCTAACATCCCATTTAAATCTCCTCTCTGCCAGTTTAAACCCATTACCCCTCATCCTGTCATTACAAGACCTTGTGAATAGTCCCTCCCCAGCTCTCCTGTAGGCCCCCTTCAGATACTGGAAGGTTACTATCATGCCTATTAGTAATTTTTGCCTGGATGAGGCTTAATATCTTTGCACTTCATGATATTCTGCTTATAAGAAATTGCATTATGCTAATAGTATGAAAACATAGGGATGCTCTCTACTCAAAGAACATCTTGATTCTGTGAATGTGTAACTTGTGTCTCTTGGAATGAAGTAAAAGGCAGAGTGGTGGGTTGATACCAAATAAAACTTGAATGTTACAAATATTTTATCTCTAAAGCCTGAAATTTTCAGAATATAGCTATTGGAATAAATGGAAGCTATCATGCAGTTCCATCAGTAGGAACAGATTAAAAAAAACAAAACCAAAACAAACAAAAAACAAAACAACCACCACCAAACCAAATAAATTCTTTCAACTTTCTTTACAAAGTTGGAAGTGTTCATATGTATGTCTGCTCTTTCTTCTCCACCTCTTGATGACTCCTTCTACAAAACATTTACTAAATATACTTATTCCAGTGAAAGTTACTCATTTCAGACCTAATGTGTTATAGATACAAAAGGATTATAAACAACCATGAGCAAACTTAATGACTATTGCCACTGTTTCTTGTTTTTTTTTTTCAAAAGATTCTTCTGGTTTTGCATGTATACTCCCATGTGACAGTAATAAGATGCAGACTGTCCCAGTCCTATCTCTTTCAATCATCACTTCTAGGACAATATGACCCATCAGTCAGCCAGGAAAGCACAGCAATTAGCACCCACTTTAATAAAAGCAAAAAAACCCAAACAAACAACAAACCCAACTCCGAATCCCATAGGGGAGCATTTTACTCACCTGGATGGAAGTCTGTTCACAGCATTTCATGAAGAGCTGCATCTGGAAGTGTTCAGGTGTTATACGACTGAACAATTTTTTTTTTTGTCTTTTTTTCTTTCCTCAGAAAAACTGTATAAAGAGGTTTCTTCTCATGAAATATTTGTATGGGTTTGGCACTAGACATGTCAGAACTAAAAATCACCAAGACACAAATGAAGAATGCTCATCTGTAGTAAAATTGATTCCAACCCAAAATAACTGGGAAACTCAGACTATATTAAAGACAAGGAATACTAGGTTTACCACAAAAACTAAAAGGCAGAGGCAAATAATTCAGGTCATTTAATACAGCTGCATACCCTTAAGCTACTTATATACTATGTGCTGTCCTGTAGCATCACATATTAGTGGAACTACGCAACATCATTTTTTAAGTCTGAAGATGGGAAAAATAGGACTGATTCTTCTTAGCCTCCCATTGCTTTTAAAAGAGTTCTTAAAATCACCTGACTTGGCTGTTTTCATTTTGGGAGAGAGGAGTTCTAACAAAGTGGGGGATAAATAAAGGTGAAACTGTAGAAAAGACCCAAAAAATTGTGTGCAATTGAAATGGTGTAGAATTCATAACACAAAGGAAAGACTCAAGATTTAAACTTTGGTAAAAATAGAGATGATGCTTGGGTCAGTGAACAACAAGAAGCAGGGAAGATGTAAGACTTGTATTGCAAAAATGTGTTTTAGAAAAGATAATAGAGAAAACAGAGAAAATAGACATTAGAATATATGCAGCTGTGAAATCCCCTGAGTATTCTTGCTAATTAGATTATATTCAAAGCAAATTTTTGATCACATTATTGGCAAAAATGCCAGCTTTCATTTTTTTCACTGGCTCTCTTTTTTTCTTTCTTTCTTTCTTTTTTTTTTTTTTTTGTTTTTTACTTCCTGCCCTTCTAAAAAGTTCTAGTTCCATTAAAGGGCTCTTTGATACCTT
>VWZI01016180.1:0-37382 GCA_013396835.1 Psilopogon haemacephalus | reverse complement strand
ATAGAATAGAATAGAATAGAATAGAATAGAATAGAAAAGAATAGAATAGAATAGAATAGAATAGAATAGAATAGAATAGAATAGAATAGAATAACCCAGGCTGGAAGATATTTCCAAGATCCTCCAGTCCAACATATCACCCAGCCCTATCCAATGGCACTAAGTGCTCCATCCAGTCTTTTCTTGAACACCTCCAGGGATGGTGACTCCAACACCTCCCTTGGCAGCCCATCTGTGTTGGTTTGAGCTAATTGGAGGATTTGAGTGAGAAATTAGACTATTGGCTGAAAAGAAATAAACACAGTGTGTCACTTCACTGAGTTTTACTGAGGACAGAAAAAAAAAAAGTTGTTTTAAGAACTGTTCTCAAAACAACCATATTAGCAGAGGGCTTCTGCCTGTGTCTGGCTGCGGCTGCTTTCTCCTTTGTCTCTCATATTTTAGCTAATTCAGAGTAAAACGACTAACTCCTTCCTATTACTAATCCCTCTGACCGATCTTCAGCTTATCTGCAGCATCAACTGGTGGTGAGATAAGACTGGGGAAGGCGGGAAAGGTGGTAGGGGGGGTTTGGTTACCCTCTCTTGGGGATTTTGGTCTCTGGGAGGGGTGTGGTGTCTGTATTACCTTTTCACTGTATATATCTGTAAATATCTGTTATATCTTGGAAATATTTGCTTGTATATTGTGCATTGCTTTAAATATAAAGCTTAATTTATAACTTCCAGTGTCCTGAGTTCTAGCTGGGGTTTATAAAAGGTGGGGGGGGGCAGGTAACTGCCTAACCCACTACACCATTACAATGGCAAATCATTCTCTCTGTGAAGAACTTCTTCCTATTATCCAGACTATATCTCCCCTGACACAACTTGAGACTGTCCCCCCTTGTTCTGTTGCTGGTTGACTGGGAGGAAAGACCAACTCCCACCTGGTACCAACTCCCTTTAGGTAGCCATAGACAGCAATGAGGTCACCCCTGAGCCTCCTCCTCTCCAGGCTAAACAACATCAGCTGCTTCAGCCTCTTGTGCTCCAGTCCCCTCATCCACATCATTGTCCTTCTCTGGACATGTTCCAGTATCTCAATATCTCTCTTGAATTGAGGAGACCAGAACTGGACACCGTACTCAAGGTGTGGCCTGACCAGTGCCAAGTACAGGGGAAGGATAACCCCCGTTGTCATGCTGGACACACTAATGTCTTCCTCCTTCATGTTGGTAGAGAGGATCTGGTGAGACAGAACATTGCTGTTGTCAGTCTTTGGTCCTATTGCCTAGCATAAACCAGTCCAACAAGGAACATGTATCTATCTGTAGTGAGTGACAAATGGAAGTGGATGCTTAATGTCAAAATTGTCAAAAAACGATGGAGAGAACATCCAATACTACATACTGATTTATATTTTGTTGCTTCTTTTTTTTTTTTTTCCTTGGTTTATATGTTTGTTTATGTTTGTTTTTGCATTGAAGGTATGCTCATCTATGATTGAAAAATATTTTTCTTCTCCACCTATGCACTCTAGATTTCAGGTATCTTTCAGGAACTTTGTATACTTTATTAAACAGCAAAATTCGATGTGATGCTACCTTTACTGTAAAGGTGAAGATACAAAAATATGCTGAGTATCACACACATTAAGGTAAGCACCATTCACAGTATTTTATGTCTTGTTGATTCTATTAAAGACTATTATTTTTCTTATTTTTACTGTGACTAGTACCTCGATCATTCTCTTTAAGGAAGCAGTCTTCCATCTGTGAGCATCATTGGGAAATCATGTTTAAAACTGGGACAAAATTAGTCTTGAGGATATTATGATATTTTTCTTATAATGAGGATGCATAACGTGTGGCAAATAATCAGTTAATAAGAACCTGTATAAGGCTATTATAAGATTAGCAAACAATTGGTTTGGATCAATATGTTCTCTAAAAAGGACATTTTAGCTTTTACACGTATCTTCAAGGAAATTGAGCTTATTCTGAAGTGTGCCTTGAGCACTTAAGCACACTTTGGTGTGCCTTCTGTACACCTTTGTTTTCTTGGTTAAATATATATAAAAATTAAACATCTGTCAAAGCAGGAATATATAGTTTAGGGCTATTCTGTAAATGCTTAACTTAGAGATTTTGTAATTTTTTTCCTGTCATTTTTCTTTTCCTCATTCTGCTCAATGGAAATTCTTAAAAATTAAAAACTGTTGAAAAAAAAAAAAGAAAAATTAAATAATTCATAGGTGCAGATGTTAAGAACATAAAATGACATGGAGAAATTCAGGCAGTTTCAAAAGACTTCCTTTCATGACTTGCTGGGGGTGGGAGGACGGTAAAAGTAGTTTGCGAGATGTTTAATAATAATTGCCATATCAAAATATATTCCAGCGAGGAGCAGAGAAGATTATATTAACCTTGTAAATTTGTGAAATCTGGTCATCCACTAGAATCTTCTATGAAGAAGAAAGTGTAATTTTACTCAGTTTCACAAATACTCATTACAAAGTATTTGTATGGAAACAAGTCTATGCCTTGGTGGGGTCTTTACCTTATCATAACAGCTGTTGGTTTGTTTTTTTTTTTTAATGCAATCTTATTAGTATCTCTTTAAAATGCATTTTTAAAAGTAATTATTTAAACCATTCAATTTTGGGAACCTTTCTCTAGATAATTGAATCATTCACTGCAAAATACTTCATCTAACTCTGCCACTACATAAATCTCCAAATATTTAAATCCTTTTAGGGTCCAGTGCAGTTGGAAATGACTTATTGTACTGTAGCAGAATACATGATTCAATGGCAAGTCATTGCTTTGTGGACATTTTTTTTTTTTTAACCATTTGATTTGCATATTACTATGTTAATAAATCAAATGTCTTCAGACTGAGGCTTAAAAATATGAGCATACTCATACTTGAAAATTGCTAGATATTCAACCAGTCATTAATGCTACCTTCAATTTTAAAAGTGTTGGAAACTTTTTCTTTGCTGAAGTGTAAATGACTTGGTTTTAAATAAGGGTGTGTCTGTGATTCACAATGTCTGCTCAAATGTCCTATGCTGGTACCCGCTTGCAAATGTATAAATATACACTTGTGAGTGAGTTTAAAAATTGATCTTCAGTTCAGATTTTCATGCTGTGTTTTTGAGATATCACAAAGCAAGGTTCTTGCTGGTATAAAGAAAAGCAGATGGCTCTGTGGGAGAATAATAGTTTCTATAACCTTGATCTGCTTTGTACTTACCATAAGGCATGTCCCAGTTTATCCCTTCAAATTGCATTTAATATCAGGTTCATGGAGGGCTATTTTTTAGCTTTATTTCCCCATGTTCCTCTCCATTCTTGGTTTCACTGTATTTTGTTCTAACGTGTTTCTAGATTAAGTCAAATTGCGTTATTTTAATGAAATATTAATCTGAATATACCAGTAGAATTTATGGGTGCCTCAGGTAAGAAATTTGTACCAAAAGGAAAGAAGATCTACAGGCTTGATTGGATTTTGAAGATTTTATAGCCAGGGCATCAAGCAGAGAGATGCATTCTGTCATTCTGTAAACTGGCCTTTATATAATGATATAAAAAGTATTTGTTATGGTGGGGTTTCTAACTGTGGGGTTTATGACAGAATTCTATAAATATTTTTTTAAAAAATGCCAGCTCACTTATACAGAGCTGAAAATACAGAAATATAGGGTAGTTATTGACCTATATGTGGTAAAACTGATTTGGAAGGGAGAGAATTATGCCAAACAAAAAAATAATTCTAATCCTTAATCAGCCTGTTCCTGCATGAACTTATTGGTAAAATAAAAAGTCTGCCTTACTATCTAGAAGCTACAGGAAAAGCGTGCTTGCCAAAGAGATGAACGCTTTAAGAAGCAGTAGTGGTGTTGCCAAAAGAATTACTTGAAATATCTACTGCTGTGATTTCTTGAAGAATCTATATCAAATGTTGAAAGATCAATGATGCAATAAATACCCCAGGAAAAGCTACAAAGATCCAGACAAGAGGGATATATGACAGTGGAACTTATGCTTAAGGATCAAATTAACTTAAGGGAGCCCACTGGTAAAAGAATAGAGGTCCTTAAAGAGCTTGTATGCAGAAATTCAAAATATGCCTAATGTTCCCTTCCTTAGAGACTCAATGATCATGAGTTGCAAATAAATGCAAGGGAGAGACAAAAACATACAGAAACCATAAAATATGCTTGCATGCTTGAGTTTATTTTGTTCTTTTGTTTACCTCCCTGTAAGTTCTTGCAGGAGCAAAGTTAGAAGTAATCAGACACCTAGAAATAGCTTCTGCAAAATAACAATGGTTGCCTGGGACTATATATTGTTCTTTCAGTTTCTTTTGATCTATTTTTCTTCAAGCTGTATGTGTTAGGCTGCTGAATAATCTCCTATGACTGCCTATCATCTGCTATGAGGACCTTGTATTTTGGATCAGTTTGTAAATTTTGGTCTCTGATTTCTGAGACTTCTTTTCCAAGCCACAAGAACAAAATGAGTAATATTTTCTATTATGTTTAATTCAGAAGAAACCCAAAAAGCAGAGTAAACATTAAATCCTTAATATTTGAAGGACCACAATATCTATATAATATGAGGGTAAATCTACAAATCTGTATTAAAATCTTTGCTTCTGAATATAAGGCAGGAGGAATGATGTAGGATGTAGTATTTGTACATCCGTCTGTCTCATAGCTAGACATAAGACCATGACATTTATTCTCAGCTTTACTAAAGTCTTTGCTACATAACCTTGTGCAAGCAAAAAGGCAGTCCTGAAGGGCCAAGGAGTCCAGGAAGGCTGGACACTGCTCTAGAGGGAAGTTTTAAAGGCACAGGAACAGGCTACATCCATGTGTTGAAAGATGAACCAGTGGGGAAGAAGGCTGGCCTGCCTGAACAGAGACATTTGGTTGTAGCTTAGGGAGGAGAGTCTATGGTCATTGGGAGAAGGGTCAGGCCACTCAGAAGGACTACCATGTGAGCCAGCAGTGTGCTCAGGTGGCATACAAAGGCAAGCAGCATCCTGGCCTGAATCACAAATAAGTGTGGCCAGCAGGATAGGAAAGTAAATGATCATGTCCTTGTACTCAGCACTTAGGTACATATATCTTAAGTAGTATTTTCAGGTTTGGCCCCTCACTACAAGAAGGACATTGAGCTGCTGGAATATGTCCAGAGAAGGCAACAAAGCTAGTGAAGGGCCTGGAGAACAGATCTTACAAGGAGCACCAGAGGGAACTGGGATTGTTTAGTCTGGAGACGAGATTGAGGGGAGACCTCGTTGCTATTTACAACTACTTGAAAGGAGGTTGTAGCGAGGTGGGTGTTGTTTTAGATTAGCTATTAGGAAAATTTTCTTTGTTGAAAGGGTGGCCAAGCATTGGAACAGGCTGCCTAGGGAGGTGATGGAGTCACTGTCCCTTCAGGTGTTCCAAAGGTCTTTAGATATGGCAATATGGGACATGGTTTAATGGCCATGACAATGTTAGATCAATGATTGGACTAAATGATCTATGATTCCATTATTTTATTTCTTAGTTTCCCTATGTGTCACATGAAACTTATAAAACACTTTGAAAAGCTGTAGTGAGTAAGTTCAGGCAGAAGAATTAATATGGTTTCAGACAGGCAGACTCTGCCTTATATTTATTTGTGCCATTGTTTTTATATGTCCCAGCAGAAGGAATGGGTAATAGAGACATCACCTTATTTTTTTTTTCACAGCCAATCATCTAATTTCTCTCATTAAAATATTCCAATTAGTCTCAAACCAGCATATTGTTGTTTGGTTGGGTTTTTGGTGGGTCCTGAATTTTTTTGGTTTTTTGTTTTGTTTTGGTTTTGGTTTTGTTTTTTTGAGAGAGCATTATTTCTTTGTTTTGTTGTTTTAATTTAATACTATATGGTATGGTTTGAAACTTAAGGAATTCTTTTTTGTTTGTTTTTTAATGTCTATTCAGCTACAGAAAAGCTGTGAAAAGATTAACCTCATTGGTCTTTTTTCAAATTACCATTTTATGATATTTTTGTGACAGAGGAAAAAGATTGAACTAGGAACAGAACCCACTTTCTGTAAAATGTTTCACCATTCCTCTTTTGTAAGCCCAGGCTGAGTCTGAAACATTAAATATTTCATTTGTATAGATGACTATGGGATAAATTTTTGCCACTGTTGCACTACTGAAACACCTTCCTGGCCAAGAGTGTATTGAATTAATTCAAGTTACTCCAGGACCATAGAACTGACACAGTTTTATCTTTTGAGTATAAGATGGAGAAGAGGAAGTAATTTCTGAAGTCAGTATTTCTTAATGCCTCTCTTTTTTTACTATCATTATTACACTTCCTCCAGCATTTCCTCAACTTTGTTGAGATGTAATTTCTAGTGAAATTCTGGGGACATGAAATTATATGAACACATTTAATTCATTTTTAATATCCTGTAAGTTTTTTATTCTTTGTATGTAATTCTGGTAACAACTGCATAAATTGGTAATGACTTAAGTGTTCTTTACTTAAACTTTTAAATTATAGTACTGATAAACACATTTAAACTTACTTTAAAACAATGTATGGTGAGTCTGAGAATTTTTATGTAGTATTATCAGTAATTCCTTCTTCAAATAATTAGCAAAGCCAACACTTTGCTTGTGGACTTGAGCATTCTGTTTTCTTTTGACATGAAAATTGTTTCTCTTTTTACTCCACTGAAAATTGCTGATATGAAAATTACCATTTTAAAGTTTGTGTATTGCCTTCTTTCTCTTAATTAAAGTTTTTGTAAGTAACATATTTGTGGATCTGGAACATAAGATGATAACTGACTATACTTTGTTGAGATACTTCTATTCATTACCAAAATAATATCAAGAGATGTCTTTTTCTAATAATGTTTATAGATCAGAGTTATGCATGATCAGATAAAAGGTAGTCTTTCATAAATTCTCTCTGGTTCAAATAAATAATCCTTACGTCTTAAAAAAATAAGTCAAATTCATACTTTATGGAGTTTCTTTTTTTCCTAATTTTGCTGCAGTTATAGTAGCTCAAACAGCCTTACTAGTTATTAGCTATCTGAAGTAATTTAGAAGTTAATGTTTTATTCTGTGTGAGAGAAAAATAATTACTGTATATATGAGCATAAAATTATTTAGAAGCTGATAGTAGAAACACATGAACAGAAAAAGAAATAATTAGTTGTGAAATAGTAGTGTTTCTCAGTGCTCAGAGGATAAAGGCACAAGCTTAAAAACAAGTGTTACTGGGTTTTAAAATTGGTCCCCTGTTAGCATTCTTGTATCATATATAGGATGTTATGCTTTGGATCAGATGAGTAAAAAAAAATGTTGGGATGATCAAACCCAGATCTGAATAGTAGTTAAGACATGCAATGACACAGGGGTCTGTCCAAGGGATGAGGTGATGGAGAGCTTGCAAGTGGCACCAAACTGGGAGAGAAGTTTATCTGTTCAAGAGTGGGGTTGCTATTCCGACCTAGACAGGTTGAAGGAACAGGCTGAAGGGTACAATATGAAACAAAACAAGAACAGACGCAGAGGCCTACCCTAGGAAGGATGAGCCTGTGCTAACAGGACAGTCTGGGAGCAGACTGCCTATTGAGCAGCTCTGTGGAAAAGGTCCTGGGGTTCCTGGTGAGTAGCAAGGGGGATATAGGCAAAGAATGTGCTATGTCAGCAAAACTGGCCAGTAACATCTTGGGCTGTCTGAACAAGAGCATGACCAGTAAAGCATCCCCCCAAAAGGGATTATTCCCATCTACTTAACATTCTTCGTATAAAATCTGAATATTGTGTCTGTTTTTGAGTCCTTCATTACAAAGACAAATAAACTAGAGGAAGTAGAGTGCCACAAAAATGAACATTCCTACCCAAACTGAAATATATGTTAATTGTACCTGGAGGTACAGAGCTCTACATAATGCCAGTTGTTTGTTTGTTTTTTGAAGGTGGTTTGGTAAGCAGTGTTTTTATCTGGGAAAAATGTTGGTGGTTGTACTTAGGTCTCAGTTTAGATTTGGATTTTCAGAGAATAATGTTGAATGTTGTACTTTAGATGAATGGATAACGGGATACAGAATATGTTGACTTTGATTGTGTATTTTCCTACAAATACACCAATAGTTAACATTTTTCTACAATTTCTTATGTAAGTCACAATAAAGTGACTCAGTGTTGACAGTACAGAGTTAACATAAGTAAAAAGAATCTTGTAAGTAAGCAAGCAAGCAAATAAGCATATTGGACCTTTAAATAATTCAGGGTCCTGGTGGCCATTAACAGATTGCTGGCAAAGGCTGTAAAACCAGAACAAACATAAACCACTATTTCCTTAGAATATTCTTCCAGAGCATCTCGTACCTTGATTATTAATTTTTATTATTGTTAATAATCGTGGTTTTCCGGGAATATTTCCCCCGGGGTTCGTTTGGATGTTTGGTCGGCAAGATAATTACACAAATTGTTCACAAAACACCGAATTAAACAGTTTAAACAGTCAGAACTTTGGAAACATGGAGCCTAATAACAAAGAGAGATCCTAACCATGCCTGAAAATACTCACGAAAATGCGACAGATAAAGAAGCTTGTCCTGAGGAAAGGAGAAAAGCAGGGGGTTTGCCTTTTGCCACTGTTGCAAAAATGATGCATGCTGCAAACATATGGCTGCTGCTGAATGGGGTGCAGAGACGTCCGTTCCTCGTGGAGACGGCGGGAGAGAGAGAGCAATGGCTGATTGCCTCCCCTTAAATACCCCATTTCAAAGGGTGGAACTGACCAATAGGCAATTAGCGTCCACTGTTTGGCCAATCGATTCAAAAGTCCTGCGCCCAGGGGTGGATCCTAACACCTTGAGGGACAGCACAGGTCACCTGACTTGTTCATGTGACTTGCCATGCAGCACAGGGTTTTCTCGTTCAAACTCCCACTGTTTGCTCAATCCTTCAATACTCCCAGACCTTGTACAGGAGGAGGAGAGCAGGGGTTTGAACTAAATCTGGGCAGAATTTATGCCTTACCAGGACAGTAAGCAAGTCAGCATATTGGACCTGTTAACTAATTCAGAGTCCTGGTGGCCATTAACAGATTGCTGGCAAAGGCTGTAAAACCAGAACAAACATAAACCACTATTTCCTTAGAATATTCTTCCAGAGTATCTCGTACCTTGATGCTTGCCATTTTTATTTTTTCTTGACTTTTGACTACTGGTTATATTTAACAGTGGATATACTTCCCCCTCTCCCCAGCTTTTCCTTTCCTAGGTTCATATCTAGTCAAATCAGATCTGTTAGCTACAACCCCCTTGAAAGCAGACTAGGATGAAAACTGTTTCTCTGGACTGCAACTATCTCTGAAGTTTTCAAGCTAAGCTATGAGTATGTGTGCATTGACATTTGCAGTTTTTGTATACAAGACCTCATTATTTTCAGTGAATTTACTGCCATGTATTATTAAGTTCTCAACTCCAGCAGACATAAGTTTCACAAGTTAGATTTAGTTGTCTGTGTATGGTGGCTTTTCGATGTTTAACTGTGTTAATAGTATTACATCTGTCTCTTACCAATGACTGATGCAAAGATAAGATTTTATATTGTTCTGCTATGCTGTTACTATTCTCAATCCTGCTGTGGCTGGCAGGTACAAAACCAGCACATCCAGTGCCTCCTGCACATCTGACTGTCTCCATGTACAGAGGTTGTGCTCTTGCAGATTCAATAGAGTCACCCTGTGGCACTACTACAGTGTTGGCCATTTCCCATGTCTTTGAGGTGCCCAGCAATGTGCCGTTATAACTCTGTAAAGCAATTCTTTTTATTGGCAAAATGGGTAGGTCATATCTAATGATACAGAGAAATTAAGAAGAGATTAAATAGATTTAAATGTTAGGCTTTTTACTTTTGTGGATATTGCGAGTGTCGAAATCGCCTCTCCCTTCAAATCAATGAAGATAAAAATTGTCTTTTTTACCTTCCCCGACTCAGTTGAGGTGCCTGGCCAGGGGCTCAGGGATGCAAATCACCAGAAATACAGCACCTTTGCTGCCTTCCTGGATTCAGACCAGGTTCCTGGTCAAATGCCCAGGGATGTAAATACAGTGCTTTTGTGACCTTCCCGAATTTCAGCCTGGCTTGCATGCCCAGGATACATATGCCTTACATCAGCTACTCCGAAAAGAAAAGGCTTACGGAATATGTGTATTCGGTGCAAATGCCAGACCCCTGCAAATGCATGAGAATACACAGGAAGATTCCTAGAGGAGCTGCACTTGGACAAGCTACAAAATAAACTGTATAAAAACACCTGGGCAATGCCTGCCAAGAAGAAGAACAACTCCACCAGAATGACTCCAGAAGAAGGGCTCCATGGAAAAACATCCCTGGGCTGCACACCTATCTCCTTCTCTGCCCCCCTCCCCCCAATCTCTGGCTGATGGTAATGTAAGTGGTAATATAATCCCTGCTTTTTTTTCTTCCCTGCTCTTTTTCTCTCTTTTCTCCGTTGTTCCCTCTCCTTCTCTCTCCCCTTCTCTCTCTCCCTTTGTTTTGTTCAAATTTATGCTTTAATAAATAGTTTTGTGGTGATAGCTGGTCTTGCTTGAACCTTAATTTCACAACACAGAAGTCTATAAGAACAGATACTGCTCCTCTGGACAAAGATATTGTTAATCTCTGCACCTTGACATTTATAGAATGTTTGAAGTATTCACTAATTACTTCTATTTCTCTAAAGAATTGTACAACTCAGTATGTTACTTTCCAACTGCAACCAAAAAGTGAAAGAAAACTTCCTTTGCGTCCTCAAATCATCTCTGTAGACGCTTTCACACACTTCTGTAGACTTTCCTGCCTCTTAATTGGATACATCAGTGCCTTATAAAATGCAAATGCAATCTTTTTCACTCAGTTGGAAAATTCTGAAGTTCAAGAAGCAGTGTTAGTACCCTGTGAAATACCCTATAATTTAAAAAAACCCTTATGCATCCTAAATTAATTTCCGCCTCAATTTCTCAATATAATAGTGGGAAATTATTAACTTGGTGACTTTCTGCTTGCTCTACAGATCAAAAAGGGAGGAGTTGGTGGGGGTTTTAAGTGTCTTTTAAAAATAATGAAAGCAAATGAAAAATCAAATAAACAAGCAAATTAAAAACTCACACTAAAAATGCAGTTTGTTGATGACTTTTCTTTTTTTGCTGTTGGACAATTTTCTGTTCAGTAATGCATGTTTTCAGATATATTTTGGGCAGATGGATCCAAACTGCAGCTGAAAAAATTTAATTTAGTGTTAACTACATTTTATTCATCAAGTAACAGAATTAATTTCATGATGACTTGAGTTGAAGTTCATGATATACCATCATGAACTTGTGGTTTATGTTACAGTATGATCCTATGCAATGTATAGAATCCAGTAATTTTAGATATGTATATTTACCACAGAGATTTAAAACTGGATGATCTAATGAATGTATCATCTTTTTTTGGACACTCTAATACATCCCTGTCACTCTTGAATCAGGGAGCCCCGAACTGGATGCAATACTTGAGGTGTAGTCTCACCAGGAGAGAGCAGAGGGTGAAGAGAACCTCCCTTGACCTGCTGGACACACTCTTCTTAATGCACCCCAGGATATGATTGGCTACCTTGGCCATAAGGGCACATTGCTGTCCCATGAATAGCTTACTGTCCACCAGAACTCCATGGTCCTTCTTCATGGAGCTGTTTTCCAGAAGATCAGCACCTAATCTGTGTAGGTGTGTGGTGTCATTCTTCTCCAGGGGCAAGACTCAACACTTGCTCTTGTCAGACGTCATTATGTTTCTTTTTGCCCAGATCCAGTCTGTCTGGATCTCACTGAATGGCTGCACATCCTTTCTGTGCGTCAGCCAATACTGAGGGTACACTCCATCCCCTCATGATGAAGATATTGAATAAATCTGGACCCAGTACTGACCCCTGGGTAACACCACTGTTACAGGTCTCCAACTGGATGATACACCATTGATCACAACCCTCTGAGCTCTGTTGTTTTGCCAGCATGGCATCCAGGTAGGCATTGAATGACTCCAGACAAGAAGACTCCACCACCTGTCTGGGTAATTCCAGTGCTCTACTACCCACAAAGTAAAATAGCTCCTCTTTCTTCATGTTTAGATGGAGCTTCCTATGTTCAAGTTTGTGCCTGTTATTCTTGTTCTGTCACTGGGTATCACTGAGAAGCACTGACATGCTTCTGACACCCACTCTTTAAGAATTCGTATATGATAATAAGATTCCCCCTTCAGTCTTCTCTTCTCTAGTCTAAACAGCCTCAAGTCTCTCAGCCTTTCTTCATAAGATGTTCCAGTCCCCTAATAATTTCTGTAGCACTTGCTCTACCCTTTCTAGCATTTCCCTGTCCTTAAATTGGGGATCCCAGAACTGGACACAGTGCTCCAGATGAGGCCTCACCAGGGCATTTTCTTTAATGTTTGTTTTTGGTTTTTTGGTTTTTTTTCCCATCATAGATCTCTTGCAATATTCACAACTGAAAAATTATATTGCATATCAGCAAGAGGAAAGCAATCCATAACTGTTTAGACCAGAATTAAGCATGTCACAGATGTATCACAAGCCTACAGCGTAAATCCTTACTGCTTTCACTTTTGTGAGATTTTTTTGTGATAAGAGTTTTTGAGTTTTGTTGCTTTGTGGGTTCCATGCATTTTTTGTTTTGTTTTGGTTTTTTTTTCACAAAACAGTAGCCAACTTACTATCTTCTGATTTTCTTGGGAAATAATGGCTGTAAACCCACTTTCATCACCTGTAATGACCTTGTGGTACTGATATGCTAATATAAACCCACTAGCAGAGATTTTTAAATGTCGATATATTAAAAATATATATATTTTTGGAATGGGGGATATGACTTTGACTGTATTCACTAACCTGGTAGGTAGGTTCGGAAAATAAATATTTTGTCAAAAGCCAGCAGCAATATGGGGCAGAAGGGTGATTCCATAAATGTTTCAGCAATAGCTGTAGTGATTTCCTCAGTAAAGGAGCACTGAATAAGCTTTGTTGTTAGCGTAAAATATGAGAAGCCTGAGTCGTGTGAAACAATCAGTCATGCAGCCTGAGCATTACTGGAAATGGAAGATTTGTTGTCAATGGGATGGACAGAGACTGAGGGATACATACTATGCCTCTGACTGGCATAGCTCCCTACTTCTCTCTGTCTACATCATTGTGCTCTCTATATGTTATACACTTCTTCCAGATGTTTTAGTTGTATATGTGTCTGGGACAACAAATCTACAACTTCCTGAGCAGCAGCATAGTGTGCAGAAATACTTGCCCAGGTTTTGTGTGTCCCTAGAAGTGTTTTGAGACACTTACTGTTTTCCCAGAATGCTGGGGTGAGATAGTGAGGAAGTCTGACCTTGGTTCTCACGAGTTGATGAAGGCGGCCTGGCACAGGCCTCTGGTTTCCCATAACATGGTAGTTACCTCCCACAGGAGACAGAGAAACATCTGGTTAGGAATAACAAGTTGTCATGAATATTAATGAATGGGATTGTGCTTAATTATACCCACCAATTAGTATGCTTCTGGTTGGGATGGACAGCGTCCTTCAGAACTTATGTTGCTGAATCAGAATTGCACACGTTTGCCTTGGCTAATGAGCTAACAGTGTAAGAGTATGATCCTGTCTCTAATAAAGTGTTTGACCTATTATTCATCATATTGGTGTGTCTTTGTCGTTCTGGGCCCTGTATGAGATAAGATGAACCCGACTCCAGAGTGGTTTAGCATGCAAGTCTTTACAAAAAGCAGTAATGCATTGGTCTCAGAATCAAATAGTTCCATATCTGATGATATCTTAACGTGGTTCATTTGTTAAATAATATGGTCAGATTCAATTTGTTTTGGTGTTGAAGACTGGTTAACCATCTTAGTTCAAGATAAAATTATCATAAATAGCTAATATTTCATAATTATTAAATATTTACTGATTTACCTATTGCAAATATGGTCCAAGGGAGATATGCTCAATGTGGGAAGATAAAAGATGTAAGTATAGCAACTTTTGTGATTGTTGACAAAGAGACATAAGTTCAGATTTCTTTGGATTGGGAAGTTCTAGTGTGGGTTATATACCACCAATAGCTAAATGTAAGCACTAGTAAGCTAATTCCAGTGCTTAAAATGAAAACTTGCTAGCATTTATTTCAAATTATGCTAGTCTCTAAATCAGTGAATTCATGAGACAGTATAGAGGTTAAGGATTTTTACGAAAGGATAAATCTGAATTTGTCTTTATGTGCCCTTTAGTTTACTAAAGATTAAGAAGTTCTTAACTCCTCGTCATACAAGGCCTTCACAGTTTAAGCTATGTATGTAGGATGAAATAAAAAGATACTTTTAGATAGCTGTAGGATTGATAAACACAGATGAAAATTTGAAGAGAATATTTTAGAGCAGGCTGTTTATGTTTCCTTCAAATCTTTAATTTAGAACAACGTAACAGAATCCATTATCTTTGTTCTTTAGCTACTTTGATTTATTAGGGATAAATAAATAGAACTGCCTTTTGTCATCACTGTTTGGTCTTTTTTTAAAATTATCTGCATCAGTTAGGTACAAACATTAATTGATTTATTTATAAATAGTAATTAGTTAGTGCCCCAGCTTCCATCAAAATACTACCATGTATCAGAAATGGTTTTCATTATTGTGCAAATATCTTAATCTTTAATTTCCTAACAAAAATGTTATTGTATGGCANCCTCCCCCCCCCCAACAGAATCAACACGTACTTTATGTTTTGTCATGTAACAGAAAGTGATTGCATCAGTCATATTGATATGCCTGGAACTAAAACATTTGGGCATGGTTGAGAAACACGGTTATTTGGATCTGGGTTTTATCAGTTTTTTTCCCTAGTTCTTGTTGCATAAACACCAGATGACTCAATATAAAGGCATCAGAAGTAGTTGAATATGTTTTTTAATTGCCTCTTTGTTTTGACAAGCAAATAAGAAAAAAATGTTTATTAAATTATTTTTCCTATTTAAATGTGTTGCCTAAGTTGTTTCTATGTGATAAACAGCAGTCAAATTTCTTAACGTATGTAACAAGAAACTATGAGTACTATTTAGATGGCATTATAGAGAATTTTCTGGGCTTTAGTTTGAAAATTAATTTACTTAGTATTCAGACAATTATTGTGTATATACCTTGTTCTCATATGTCCTAAAACGATATGCCTTATAGCTATAGGAGATACGAGAACAGGGTTTATACATAATAAGGAAAGTTTCAGACTGGGCTATTTAATGTAAGAATTAGTATTTGCTAGATATATTGTAAGACTGATAGCTTATTTAGTAGCCCAGGCAAGATTATTTTCATATATTCACTGATTAATAGTACTTCACTGAATTTCAGTTTTGTCTGTTGATATAACTGAAGACACTGGAGAGTTTCCTATGGCTGCTCAATAATATCTCAATGCTAGGATATTTTGTACCGCATCTTTTTTGGTTCTTTTTTTTTTTTTTTTTTCTTTTTTTCTGTGCCAGTTTGTCAGTAAACATAGAATAGTGGTCTCGCAAATTCTGCCTCCCCCAGAGCTTACCTGCATGATTTATGTATAAGCAGAAATTCCATCTCCTCTTAGCATTTATGTTACTGTATAAAATAGGTTCAAATTTCCTGTTCTCCTTTGATACCATAGATCCTTCAGTTCCTTACTGGGAGGGGTATGGATCACTGAAGGTATGTATGGGTTCCTGGCACTTTTTTCTTCTACTTGTCTGAATTCATGTGTCTTGAACATATATTTTATACACTAGTGCAGATGCAATTTGACTGATGCTGTAGACTTTTCTGGCTTCTTAATTTCTTCTTCTCTTTTAAAACTTGTAAGTTTTTTTTATCAATTGGCATGTGTGAACTTTTCCTCCCTCAAGATCCTCAAAGGATTCCACTTAATAGTAGAAATTAGTTGTTGGCCTTCATATGATTATATTAATATTTCTGTTTTGTCTTTTCAGAGAACCAACCAGACTTTCTTTGTAAGATCCTAATCCACCTTTGTTCTTTAAATGTTACATAATTTCACATTGACTGCTATTAATTATTTTCTATTTTGTGTCTGTTAATATAAGCATGAAATAATAACAGTCCTTCAAGAACCCCTATAACTTCCTGTGAACTGATAGCTTGTCTTTTTGCATTAGCTATTATCACCTTTTCATTAAATAACATTTTTATTCATAGTTCAAAGATCCTCCTCTTCCATTATAACTAGTAATTGTGTGTAATTGTAGAAAAAATATTACTAAAATTCATATTTTTAAAAATCTGTCCCATAATCAGTTACCTTTTCAAAGAGAGAAAAAGTGTAGTAATCTACTACTATGTCTAGTTTTTATAGCTCACCCAGCATTCATTGCATCATTTCTGTGCATCTGTATCTTTCATGGCAATAATAGTTTTCATTTGTTTTAAATCATCACTCTAATGCTTGTATCTGTCTCACACTGTTCTTAAATACAGCTATTCCAAGTGGGAGTTTTTTTGAAAGCTTGTGCCTAAGATCTCATAAACACACCCTGAGGGTGAAAACTGACAGCGGGTTTACATCCATCACTTAGCTGTTCATCATGCTCAGGTACAGCATCTAACATGAAATGAGCTTACTTCTTTCTTTTTTCTTGTTTTCTTCATCACCAGGTTTTCTTTTTTGGATAGGAGTGGTGTTTGTTCTTTTCTGGTTGTTGAAATATCTATGGCTGGAAGAAACTAAATGCAATCCTGCTGAAGCAGATAAAAATAGTTTTAAAATAAATGGTATAAGTTATTGTGACTATGGCATCTGAAATGAGCTTACTAATTTGTTGGGGTTTGTTTGTTGGGTTTTTTTGTTTGTTTTTTTTACCTTTGTATTGTGGAGAGTTGCAGCTTTGGTTTTCGCCATTCACATTTTTAAAATCCAGAACTAAGATAAATTAGGTTTACACAGTACCTAGCCGTTTCTCTGATCTGCAGTGTAGGCATCTTAAATAAGATCTTTAGCCAGATGGAGAACTCTAAAATAATGTTGAAGCTGAGATCAGTGTGTGTATACTTCATACTGGTATTTGCTACTTTTAAATAAGTTTTAAATCTTGTGCTTTATCAGAGGTAACACGAGTTATAGTATCTAAACATATCCTCTCTCCCCTGAACTCTGCACTGCATTTGCAAAAATGCTTGCATGCAACTTGATGCTTGCAAAGCTATACTGAAGTATAAAGTGCTCTGGTTGTTAAGCATGCTAAAAAAAGGAGGAGTGGGGAGGTGGGGGAGAAGGTGGGGGGAAAAAAAAGAAAAAATTAGAAAGGACAAACAGAGGTCAAAGGAAATTAGGCTTAACAGTACTAGTTCAGTTGTTCACTTATAAACACCTCATTGCTTAAATTGATTCTGGCCATACACAGAGTGAAATCAATTTCTTCACCTAAGGAAACAGGGTAAAGAGCCCGGGTGAGCAAAGGTAACAGACCTTCATTTAAAGGTTTTTCATTAGTGTATGGAACAGTAAGGTGAATTTTCTACGACTAATAATTTAGCTGAAATTATGTCAGTCAGCTAAAGTAGCATGACTAAACAGAATTCCTGAGAAAGAGTAATCCCCTTTTTGTTGGAAGGAGAGTAGTTATCATTATTGAGATTACAATTACGGAGTTGATCTTTTGTGATCTTTTAAAGAAGAATTTTGCTGCCTTAAATTCCTTTGACATCTACTGAAAAAGATCTTCTATAAATTGGTCTAGAGAGCAGAGACGTTACTGATCAAAGAATGATGACTTTGCTATAATCCACCTGGAAGTACAGGGTGATGCACCTTTTAATCCATTAAACTCTTATGATTTCTTGGTGAAAAAAAAAAAGTACATAGAACTTTCAGAACAGGAAACTACCTTACTTTTTACCCCTTTTATCTGTTTTCTACCATAGTGACATGAGAAATGAGACACATTAGCCTGTAATCTTTTCAGGAGAGCATGTACTAAGCATACATTTCAGTGTATTGTGCAACAGTATAATATATAGCTACTCTAAGTCAGGTCACTTTCTTTATGTTAGTACCTTGCTTTTGCAGTTAATTGAAATCTCCTCTTTCACCTTTTCCAGTTCTCACACAACAGAGCATTGTTAAAGTTGTATAAACCTTACTAACAAGAAGAAACCTCATTATTTTCAGCTGTCCCAGCAACTCTACAAGAATGTCAAGCAAATAGTAATGTGGTGACACTATACAAGGATACTTGTAAACTCCATCTGTGTTTATATGGAATATTTTTCTACATTGCTTGCAGGTAATTATTGTAGTATCATAATGCAGAATGTTTCTACATATACGATGAAAGCAGACCTGGGTTGCATCAGGTGAAGTGTGGCCAGCAGGGCGAGGGAGGTGATTCTTCCCCTCTACTCTGCCCTGGTGAGACCCCTACCTGGAGTACTGCGTCCAGTTCTGGAGCCCCTATTACAAGAGGGATGTGGACATGCTGGAGCATGTCCAGAGAAGGGCCACGAGGATGATCAGAGGGCTTCAGCACCTCTCCTGTGAGGACAAACTGAAAGAGTTGGGGCTATTCAGTTTGGAGAAGAGGAGGCTCCAAGGTGACCTTAATGTGGCCTTCCAGTATCTGAAGGGGGCCTACAAAAAAGCTGAGGAGAGACTTTTTAGGCTCTCAGGGAGTGACAGGACTAGGGGGAATGGAGCAAAGCTGGAGGTGAGGAGATTCAGATTGGATGTGAGGAGGAAGTACTTCACCATGAGAGTGGTGAGGCCCTGGAATGGGTTGCCCAGGGAGGTGGTTGAGGCCACTTCCCTGGAGGTGTTTAAGGCAAGGCTGGATGAGGCTGTGGGCAGCCTATCTAGGGTGGTGTGTCCGTGCCCATGGCAGTGGGGTTGGAATTAGATGATCCTTGTGGTCTCTTCCAACCCTGACTGATTCTATGATTCTTTTTGCTTGCAGATAAAATTGCAATCTGTGCAAATAGATGTGCTTGTTGAGATTGTATGAACACATTACATTACCCATTTCATTCACAAAGTAAGCTCCAAACCCTCAGTAGGCTTGCCTAAAAGAACAGACCTGTTAATTCAAGCAGTTTAACTACTTGCCAGTAACTTTGGAATGAAACCCTGTCTCTGTGAAAATCTGTTGGGAATCTTGCTATTAACTTCAATAGATGCAGTTTCAAGCAGTTTATTCCTATGTGACTTCAGTGCTGTACTTCACTCCTACAGTCAGCACTATTGTGAAACTAGCAATGTTTAGCTCATCCACAGACCAGGACTAGGGTTACCTAAATATTATAACTAAGCGTGATAGTGTTGATTAACAAAATACAATGTTTAAAAAAAAAAAAAAAGAAAAATACATTTGAATCTGCCCTAGGGAAGAGAGTACAAAAGCTAAGTAATCATTTTTTCTTCTAATTTTTAAAATTGAAATATTATTAAAATTTTTCTTCTATTTTTTAATTGATATGTTATTAAAGTCTTCTGTATAGCTGTTGTGGAAGGCAAAAATAAGCTTTCTATGTGCCCTGGTTTGTCCAGGTGTGATCCCCCATCCCCCTCTGCTGGAGTGGGGAGCAATGAGAGAAAAGAACAAAAGGCCTGGAGCCACCGAGTCTGATCTTTTGGTAAACAAGGTGCATACACTTTTTCATGCATGTCCTGTGCTTCCCCAAATATGGGTAAAGCAAGAGCGAGCCAGGCTTCACCTAATATGGCTAGTTTTGGCAATGTGGCCAAATGAAGCAATCGGGACTCAGGCAATTGATAAATATGAGCAAAGCTGTAAACAATGGGCTCTTCCTCAACTCACTTTGACATTTTTGCCTTGCTTTGCCTTGGGACCAGGAAGCTTTACTGCTTCAGAACAGCTTTGCTGTGTGACAAGCTTTGATGCTTCAAGCTTGTCCACCTGGAAACTTTGCTGTGCCTCAGTTTTCTAGAGAGAGGAGTTAAGTGTCTTCACACAGTAGGCAAGTATCATTGCCAAAAACCACCCGAAACCCACAGCCAACCTAGTGTGAACTGAAAGTGATAAGATGTTCTTAGCTGCATATCAAGACCTCACCACAGTCTGCACGGTGAGAGAGAGCAGGTTACTGCTACTATTAAGACCTCATGTTTGCTTGCACATCTGCAAACTTCTGTGCCAAGTCTGGAGCCCTGGAAAGGACAGCATCCACCTGAGAAGGGACCAAGACCAGATCAGAGACCATGCTAGCCCCTGCACCTTGCCAGAGCCCTGAGGAAACTCCAAAAGTCTCCAGTGGTTATCATTCCACCAACAGCAACCCCTCCAAGTGTTTTGGATACTGTCTGGAACTATAACACAGCTCCAGAAATCCAGAGATACTCTTTCTTATTAAGACTCTTTTGCTTTGGTTCTATGGAACAGCCTTCTGCTTCAGAAGAAAGGAGCCTCTCGAGTTCCCCTAGAGGACAAGCAGCATATTGCACTGCAAGAATGTCTTTCCAAAAGCTCAAATTAATGTTTGCTTTTATGGTTTTGCCTAACTTGTCTAAATTGCCTGTTCCCTATGTGAATACCCAGAGCTGTGCATTCAAAATTTATAAATAAGTTTTCTGACAATATTTAATATTAATAAAGAATTTAAATAATTTTATTAATATTTTCCTGGTTATTAAGATTAATATTGATAATTCATATTATTATGAAAATAGACTTCTGTATTAGAAAGGTGTCAGTAGTGTCTGGTTTTCTGCTTCTAGTAATTAATAAATAAAAATAAAGTCAGGTATCCACTACAGTAAAGAGCAGAGGGACTAAGAAGTTCCATATATTCATATATTTGCTCTGCAAAACTTCATTTGGATGCAACTGATTAAATAATGCCTGCTACATTTCTTTTGCAGTATCTCTGGCATATTTGACATTGCACAGCATTCCAAAGAAACACTTTTTAATAGTTACATACAGTTACACTTTTTAATAGTTACATACGGTATAGTTACGTATATCACTGACGCTGTCAAGTTTGTAACATATTTACTCAGTTTGTAAAACGTTGTCAAAAATATTAAATACAACTTTGAAAAAAAATTAAAACTTCAAGAAAAATATTTTTTAATAATTTTAAATGTATTCGTTATGAAGAAAGGATTGGAAATTAATTTCTTTAGAATACTGCATAGTATGTAAGAGTTCACCTTAAACTTTATTTAGATTAAGATGACATGAGTAAAAAATGCATTCTCCACTACTATGGAACAAATTTAAATTTTAAACAATCTGCAGGTGATTTTTGCTTAGCCAAGCAAAAGACCTTTTCTTGCCTTTTTAAAAACATCTCTTCTCCAAGTCTATATTTGTTTACAGGTGTATAAAGCTTCATAGAAATACTGCTTACTGAATTAAAGTTGAATTTTGAGCAAGAGCATTCTACATTAAGTGCTTTCCAAACCTTAGCTTTGCTATTTGCTGAACCAGTTCTATAGGCTTAAAGAGTATACAAAACTCAGTTGCAAAAAAATCCCCAATGATTTCTTCAGAAAGACCTTTAAACCTTTACTCTTTTCAGGCTTAGTCATTATTTCCTTGTGTGTATCTTCATAAAGATCTAAGAAAGAACCAGATGCAAAAATGTCCTATTTTCAAATAAGCTCATAAAGTACTTGAAATTTGAAATAAAGACAGGCAACCTTTATATTTCACATTGGTTCACTTTTAACAGTTGCTTTTAAAATACTCTTACTCATCAATGTAAGCTTCGCAGCTGAAATCCATTGCCTGTTCTGTCCATCCACAGGGAGAAGGAATGAACATTGAATTTATATTCAATTCAACTAAGGGGAAAATTATGAAAGCAAAAGTACCATGCTACAAATCAAGGCAAGCTATGGTTAGGGATAACCCTTGAAAGAAGTGTGAACAGCTTAAGTTCTCTGTGATTCTCAAGCAATGGACCTTTGCACTAGCTAGGAATGTGATGAAATAGCATATGAATTTTTAAGTCTGAGTGAGATTCCTGTGCACAGGCTACAGAAAAAAAAGCTACAAAATTACCATGGGATTTCAGATTTTTTGGGGGAACTCTGTCCAGCTAATCCTGAAAGAATTTTCTGTAACTATTAAAACTGAACATGTGCAGTGTGAAACTAGCTGAAGTAATTAGTGTTTATTCATCTAGGAAACAAAGATCCTGTATAGATTACCATATTAGTTATCACTGGATATGTGCTGACTAGGAATTAATTAATTAATTTGTAGGAATTTACTGAATTTGGTATCAACTGACTGTTTAATATATTCATTAGAACTTCACATGGTGAGGACAAACATCCTTAAATTGGACAAAAAAAACCCACCTAATTTATAAAAATTATTTTAATTTTTTGCCAAAATTTTAAAATCTTTTAGTAGATTCATTGCTTCCTGGATATGAGAATCCTTCACATTAACTTATTTTTTCCTCTGTCAGACATTTAGAAAGTACTGCACTTGTTTCACATACTACATCTTGATTCAGGGATTAGATTGCCAAGAATTTATATCGAATGTAGGAAGCATTCTAGGTAAGAAGTTCTCTGTTGTGCTAGTTGGATGTAATTTCCCATGCTGCCTATGAGGAGCTCAAAAGAACAGGGCCACATGGTTGAAAGACTGATATTTCATAGAAAAAGTTCTTAATTTTATGCCATCCTTTGAAATGGAACTTTGAATCAATTCATCAGTTTTGTGTCCATGCAGTTGAAGAGTAGAAGTCTTGTACAAATCTAAAGTGTTTCTGTTCAGATTGTCTCCCCATGAGGCAGTTTTCCTATTATGGTATTTAACAAGAAATATGAATTAGTGTTCTTAAGAAGTTGGTTAGTTTTCAGAGGTCTCACAGCATGGTTTTATGTAGAAAGGATCGTACATGATGTTCTGAGGGGGAGCATCACTCTCATGCCACTGACTTACTGGCTGTATCATCATTACTCTTTTATTTCTATCCAATAAGCTGACTCTTTGCCACCAACCAACAGTTTCGAGTGCTTGTTCTTTGTTCCTAACTGGAGCACCTCTCCTATGAGGAGAGAAGGAAGGAGTTGGGCTGTTCAGTTTGGAGAAGAGGAGGCTCCAAGGTGACCTTAATGTAGCCTTCCAGTATCTGAAGGGGGCCTACAAAAAAGCTGTGGAGGGACTTTTTAGGCTATCAGGTAGTGAGAGGACTAGGGGGAATGGAGCAAAGCTGGAGGTGAGGAGATTCAGATTGGATGTGAGGAGGAAGTACTTCACCATGAGAGTGGTGAGGTCCTGGAATGGGTTGCCCAGGGAGGTGGTTGAGGCCACTTCCCTGGAGGTGTTTAAGGCAAGGCTGGATGAGGCTTTGTCCAGCCTAATCTAGTGTGAGGTGTCTCTGCCTATGGCAGGGAGTTTGGAACTAGATGATCCTTGTGGTCCCTTCCAACCTTGACTCATTCTATGATTCTGTGAATCCTATGCTGAAGTACTGGGTTTTGCAGAGTTGTAAAATCTCATCTGCCACAAGTGGACCCAAAACATCTCAACAAAAAGAGGCCACTGCATGTCTGTGCAAAAGATGAATAATTGTATATTTAATAACAGCAAGAATAGCACGTTTCTTCTTTTGTTAATTAATTGTTTGCTTTCCTTTAATTAATTTTTATGAAAGAGAGATCAGGCATTTATCTGGGTCTTTCAATCACACAGTCTAGTGTGCATACACAGACTCATAATAAATGGAGAAAGAATGTGGAGAAAGAATGAGGAGGTGTTAAATGTGCTTGTGGAGGTTTGCAGGAGTTGACACACAGGCCTTGGGATCAGGCCATGAGGAATGTGGTGTATGGTGGAGTCAGGGGCAAAATGACCTAGAGGTTGTAAAAACTCTGATAAAAAGGCAAAACAAAGAACTCACAGTTTCTCTGTATTAAGCAGTTTTGTATCTTACACCAAAATAGAGACGTGTGATTTCATATTTCTAGTTAAGCCAATCATTGTGTTAGCTTTAGCTATTCGGTTAGGTGAATAGCCAGTAGAATTGTAGCACGCTGCCTTCTTTAGAATATCTAAGCATATATGAGATGAACAAAGACATGTAATAAATGGAACTACTATGCATCAAACTGTCTCCCCATCTCCTTGTTCGTGGCAGTCTAGGAATCCTGTGATTAAAAAAAAAATAAAAATCAAAAAGTCTGTACTGTGATCCTTAGATTTCCAAAGTAGGGTCTGTTTCAATTAATCTTCTGAATTTACATGGAAGATATTTGTGCTCTATTGTTTTATCAAAATTTAAGACATCACCTTTTTGTGAAATTTTTAATTCAGACAACTCCATGTGTAGAAATATTTTTTCAGTGTAGCTGTTAAATGATGCCTCACCGTATTGTGTTGTTTTTATTACTCTTTCTGTGGATGCTCCATTTTAGACTCAAATCAGAGGCTGACTTGTGAAAGAGAACATACACCCAAAGAAACCAGGTAAATTGAGTGTAAGGAAGGAATAAGAGTGGATATAGAACAGTAGATTTCACGCTTCACTTTACTTTGGAACATAGTAATGTCATGGTTTGGGAGTTACCCTTCCCCAACACACTTTGAACTCACCCAGACTAGACTCAGCTAGCTGGAAGTTAAGGAATGAAGCTTTATATTCACAGCTTAGCACAACATACATGCAGATATTTGCAATATATTACAAATATTTATATTTATATACAGAAATATACAAGTTTAAAGTAATACAGAAACACAATACCCCTCCTAGAAATCAGTCCCCAAGAGGAGTTCCCAACCACCCTTCCACCTTCTCCTCACCCCAAAATCTTATCCCAGAAACTACTTTACATGCAACATGAACAGGAAAGATCAACAAGGAGGGTTAGAAGCAGAACTGATTAGTTGGCTTACACAGGTCCAGCTAGAAGCCAGGGAGAGGCAGATTCCAACAGACAGAGCTCAGACACACTGCCTTATCTATGTTTATGTCCTTGCTTTTATACATCTCAGTAAACTTATGATTGATGTAGACATCAGCATTGTTTTCTTTTCTCAGCCTATAATCCAATTTCTCTCATTAAAATATTCCAATTTGCCACAAACTAGAACTAGTTAAGCCCTGTGGAATTGCTGAATAGTCTTTAACCCTATCGATGAAAAATGTAGCACAAGTTATTAGAATAAAAAAATTAATAATAAAGTCAGAACAAGTGGCAGGAGCTGAGCTAGTATCTGCTCTACTCTTGAACGTTATGTTGGAGCTGGATTTATTTTTTTCTCTATTTTTGGGACTTTAAATGTTTCACAAATTTGCTTAGGAGAAAAAAATTCTGAAAAATAAAGATGTCTCTTGTAGTTTATTTCTTATCTGAACTTTTTTAGAATGTCTTTCTTTTTTCTCCTTCAGTAGTTATTTTCAGTGTTAAAGCAGAAAAAAAAGCCTCTTTTTATTTTCACATCTGTCTAAAAGCTCACTCAGTTCTTAAAAGTTTTTCAGTTCTAATTCATATAGTGATTCATAATTGGACTGTAAAATATTTTTTTATAATATTTATGCTTCAGGGAATAAATAATGTCCTGATATTACAGAGTAAAACATTCCTGTATTGGTCACTCCTGTGGCTTGGATATCAGACTTAATATTTCCATTGTTTTTATTTATTAAATGAATCCTATAAATCCACAGAGTAATGAGGAAAAGTCTATCACATAACAAGCTTGACAAGAATTATTGTAAAATGTGCTTTATTCTCACAACAATGGACAAAATTCCTCATTAAATTTATTGGTGGAGAAATAGCAACAGAACTCATTTGCATATCCTAAATAGTTTAATTTTATTCATTGAATTTAATTGTACCTGCAGACAGAAGTTAATCTGTCAGATGGCATATAAGCTTCGCAGCATCAAAAATGCACTTTAAAATGCTTTGCTATTGAATCCAATTTTCATCCTCACTGAGGGAGAAAATATTTTTTGTTATGAGTGGATGGTTTTATATTTTAACTACTTCACCTTTACCTCTTAAAAAAGCCCTAACAAGTAGTTTCTTGTTTTCCACATAATACTCATAGCTGTTTCTCAGACATGCCTGTCTGCCAGGAGTTGTTCTGAATTAGTGAGGTTTGCTGACAGTTCAGGAAATAGTGCGGAAATGTGGTAGCCCTTTTAATTTTCTAGTGTGATTCTGGAATTGGCCATATCTCATCCTAGCGCTCAGTGGAGTTCCACAAAGAATGGATTAAGTGCATCAACTGTATGTTTTTTAAAATACCTGTGCACAATGAGTAATTTTTTTGCAGTTTCACAGATCGGCTGGTGATTTGCCAGTGCTGAGGATGCATTTGCCACTTCTGAAAATATACTTCTCTCCTTGTGTAGGAAATCATATCCATGTTAATGATCCAGCAGCCCTGAATTAAAAAGCACTTTCTTGCACAGAAATTTCAGTCTGTCAGAATAGCCCACTTGTTAAAGGATGCAAGATAACAAAGGGGCCTAGAGGACGAGCAACAGTCCTTTGCTCAGTCAGTGTGGTTACTGTAGATGTCAGAATGCAATTCCTAAAGTACAGGAAAATAATCTGCTAGCATGCATACTGTTAATCTACCATGGGATGATTAATTATTAAAAAGGGAACAGTAAAGTTGTTCACTTTTTAAGCTGTTTTTCATTTGGATCAGAAGATGATCCTACTTCAAATGAAACTCCTGAAGAATCAGGTTTTTCGGCTTTTTTGGGGAGGTTTGTTTTTAATTATATTATATTACTTTTTTGTTTTGTTTGGTTTTGTTTTTTTTTTTATTTATAGGAAAAGTGATTCCTCCTTGATGGTGTTTTGCCAATACTTCTAGATCTATGACAATTTTTCTCTCTGTATTTCCTCAGCCCCTGTCCTAGCTTGGCAAACACATTCACACACACACAAACACATGTGAAACCATGAGTAGTCGAAGAGAGTTGTACATATGTATATGTGTACATATAGCACCTACTTGTACAGGGCAATTGCTAGAAAGTGATTTATGGGGAAATTTTTTTTAGCTGTTCAAGGAAAATAGAACCGGAATCTATTTTACTGTGTTTCAAATTAGTTTTGTTGATATATAAATCTGCCTGAACAATAGCCCATTATATTCAACCCAAATATTTCTCTGCTACAGCATCTTAGAAGTTGTATTCTTTCTGTAATTTGTTTGCGTACTGTTGCAGTACAGCCTCAAGTAACTGCTTAAATTCTTACTAAATTTTTAAAAGAAATGGCAAACAAAGTGGCTGCACATCACCATTTTTTCAATGCTTTTACAGCTTCTTAGACTGCAAAGTGGAAAAGCAGGGAGCAAACGAAAAAGGCAACAGCACTCAGCCAAGCAGTTTGGAAAATAACAGGCCTGATTAAGTGTGATGTTCCACCATTTTTCCCTTGTTACGACTGTGTTACTATTAAAAACAATCAAATAAAGGCATGTATGTCAGAGGCTCATAGAGAAAATTCTGATTCTAAAACTATCCAGTATACTAACTTACATTTAAGTAATTGAGAAGATCTCTCATGCTTCACACAAAGATGTGTACACCATAGCCTGAACCTTATCACAGAATAATAATAAGCTTTGAATGTATTTAATGGGCTTTTAATACCCATTTCTAGCATGAAAACCATCAGCTTAGATTTGTAAGAGATTATAGAGATTATAGAGACCACAGTCTAGTTAGAGTTTCCATGGTTAGAATTTCTCCCTATTGTTTTGATTAGGCCTGGATATGTAAAATTACATGTTATTTTTCTGCATTACAATTTTAGGCTTTTCCCTGTTTGAAACATAATTGAAGTGCATTTTCATTTGATAGCTGTGGAAGCAATTGCTGTACTCCCACGTTGTCCTCAGTGGCACTTTCCTCACCTTCCCTTACGATATTCAGAAAACTGAAATTGTGTTGCTCTTTTTAGGTATTCTGAGCTAAATCCATTTAATGATTATATCAATGGAGTTTGGAGCAGCTATTTGTGCTCTAATTATATTCAGAGGGGATTTTTTTTTCACATAAGAATTTTTATTCTGCTAGAGCAGAGCTGCTGATGTACATCTTGGGTTGTAGCTATCCTCTTGTGCTAAGACTTCAGCCATCTGAGAAACAATTATTTAATCAAAGAATTAGCTACACTTTGATGCAGAGAAATGTAAGTGCAAACATTTAAAAGAGAAATGTAGGCTACCCTTTCATGGTGGAGAAGATGATTTGGATAAAAGCATCTGAAAAATGTTTCACCTAAGCAAATGGATGCTAATATTTTTGGAGTAAGTGAAAAGATAATTAGGAACCTTAGGCATAGAAAGAGTGGACTGTTGAAAGCATGCATTATTCTGTACATAGCAAAGTTGACTTTGCTACTGGAATAATATTTATAGTTGTGTCCACTAATTGATAACATGACAGACTGCAGAAAAAAAAATTCTTAAGATAAGAGACAAGGAATTAATGACTGGAATGTATCTTGCTGATGGTCTAGAAATGCACAGTTATGAAGGGAAACTACATTCGATTTTAGAGAACTTACTAACCTAGAAGGCAAAAATACAAGATTACATAATATCAAATTTAAAGCAAAAGAGAGGAAATATGATGCAACTGTTAAAATCTGCCACTGAAGCAAAGAAGGATGATGTCATATGATATCACAAGATGTCATGTGAAATCTTTAAACCAATTTTTTCAAAGTATTATCCTGTAGATGAAGCCGCCAGAAAATGCTCACATGTCCATTTCAACTCTGATAGGTGATATTTTTTGGCCAATTTTAAGGAAAAACTTAGGCTGTAGTAATGATTCTTATCTTCAGAAGTGAACTGACAACTTGCCTGCTCTTCTATAGCAGCAATTTTTACTGTTAAAGAACTGATTTTTTTTTTTTTAATTATTCTGCTGTATGTCTGCACTTCCCTGAGTGCAAATACAGATTAGTGAGCTTACAAACCATATCTCACACGAAATGAAACCAAAGTGTCTATTTAAAAGATCACAGGATCACAGGATGTCAGAGGTTGGAAGGAAGCCAAAGAGGTCATTGAGTCCACCCCCCTGCTAGAGCAGGACCATACAATTCAGCTCAGGTCATAGAGGAATGCATCCAGACAGGCCTTGAAAGTCTCCAGAGAAGGAGACTCTTCATCCTCTCTGGGGAGCCTGTTCCAGTGCTCTCTGTGACTCTTACATTAAAGAAGTTCCCCTTTGTGTTGAGGTGGAAAGTCATGTGCTGCAGCTTACATCCGTTGCTCCTTGTCCTATCACAGGGAGCAAGTGAGAACAACATGCCCCCCGCCCCCATTCCCCTCCCCCCATTCCCAGCCCTCAGATATTTATAAACATTTATTAAATGCCCTCTCAGCCTTCTCCAGACTAAGCAGCTCCAGGTTCCTCAGCCTCTCCTCATAAGGCATGTGCTCCAGACCCCTAATCATCCTTTTAGCCCTCTGCTGGACCCTCTCTAACAGATCTTTGTCCCTCTTAAACTACGAAGCCCAAAACTGAAAACAGCATTCAATCTGAGGTTTCACCAGGGCAGAGTAGAGGGGGTGGAGAACCTCCCTTGATCTGATGGGTACACTCTTCTTAATACACTCCAGGATCCCATGGGCCCTCTTGGCTACAAGGACACGTTGCTGTCCCATGGATAACTTCTTATCCACCAGCATTCCCAGGTCCCTCTCCACAGGGCTGCTCTCCAGCAGATCACCTCCTAACCTGTACTGCTGCAGTTTATTATTTCTTTCCAAGTGCAGGACTCTGCACTTGTTCTTGTTGAACTTCATTTGGTTCCTCTGTGCCCAGCTCTCTAGTCTGTCCAAGTCTCGCTGGATGGCTGCACAGCCTTCAGCTGTATCAGCCAAGCCTCCCAGTTTGGTTTCATCAGCAAACTTGCTGAGCAGACACTTTGTCCCCTCATCAATGTCATTGATGAAGATGTTGAACAGGATGGGACCCAGAAGTGATCCTGGAGGACTCCACTGGTTACAGCTCTCCAGCTGGACCTGGCACCATTAATCACCACTCTCTGAACTCTGTCTTATAACCAGTTCCTAATCCGCCTCACTGCTCTTTCATCCCACACTTCCTGAGCTTTCTCACTAGGATGTCATGGGAGATGGTGTCAAAGGCCTTGCTAAGGTCAAGGTACACTACATCTACTGGTCTCCCTGAATCTACTCATTCAGTTATGTTCTCATAGAATGCTATCAGGTTAGTCAAGCATGATTTGCCCTTAATAAATCCCTGCTGACTACTCCTGATAACCTTCTTCTCTTCCAAGTGCCTTGAGATGCCTTCCAGAAGAAGCCGCTCCATCTTTTTTTCCAGGAATGAAGATGAGGCTGACTGGTTAATAGTTCCCTGGAACCTCTCTGTTGCCCTTTATGAAGACTGGAGTACAATTTGCTCTCCTCCAGTCCACAGGCACCGCTGCTGTCTGCCACGATTTTGCAAAGATGATGGAGAGTGGCAGAGCAATAACATCAGACAGTTCTCTCAGCATCCTTGGGTGCATCTCATCAGGGCCCATGAACTTGTGAATGTTCTATTTGTGCAAATGATTCCTAACCAAGTCTTCACTGACCAGTGCAGAGAATTCCCTCCTCCAGGTTTCCTCTCCTTCATCCAGGGTCTGGACTACGTAAGGGATTTCAGCCTTAGGTGTAAAGACTGAAACAAAGAAGGCATTCAGCAGCTCTGCCTTCTATGCATCCTCAATTAAGGCTGCTTCTTTGTTCAGCACTGGCCCCACACCTTCCCTATTCTTCCTTTTCCTACTGATATATTTGAAGAAGGCCTTCTTGTTCTCTTTTACTTCCTTTGTCAGTTTCAGTTCCAAGAGGGCTTTGGCTTTCCTTGTTGCTTTCCTATATGACCTGACTACTTCTCTATAGTTCTCCCAAGTGACCAATCCCTTCTTCCATGAATTGTTTCTTTCTTCCCTGAGATTTCATTCAGGAGTTCCTTGCTTAGGCATGCAGGTCTCCTAGCACATCTACCCGATTTTTCAGCCAGGAGAATACACCTAGCTTGAACTGGGAGGAAGTGGTCTTTAAAAACTAACCAACTTTCTTGGGGTCCTTTATCCTCTAGAGCCTTAGCTCATGAGACATCTGCAAGCATGTCTCTGAAGAGCACAAAGTTAGCTCTGCAAAAGGCCAGGGTTGTAATTCTACTTGTTGGTCTACTTCTACCCTGCAGAATACTAAACTCCATTATGTCATGATCACTGTCTCCAAGGCTGTTCCCAACCTTAATGTCCTCAACCAGTCCCTCTTTATTAGTTAATACAAGGTCCAGCACTGTGCCTCTCTTTGTTGATTCCTCCGCTACCTGCATCAAGAAGTTATCATTGATACACTGCAAGCACCTTTTGGACTGGCTGTGCCTGGCTGTGTGAGCTTCCCAGCAAATATCAGGGTAATTCATGTTACCCATGAGTACCAAGGAGTTAGCTCTAGAGGCTACCTCCAGTTGTCTGTAGAAGACCTCATCAACATCTTCCTCTTGGTTTGGTGGTCTAAAGTACAATTTCACCTCCTTTCCCACACCCCTTAATTCTTACCCACAAGCTTTCAACCTGTTCTCACATATAGAGAGCAACTCCCACTAATGCAGATCTCCAGCTCTTCCTGCTTATTCCCCATGCTCTGTGCATTGAGAGAATTAATCTGTTAGCTTTCACTCTTGCAGTCTGACCATTCCCAGCCAGTTCCTGATTCTTTATTACTTCATCCCTGTGGTACATCACTGAAAGACTTTGAGTTCTTGTGTGTCTCCAGCATGCTGCAAAGTAACAGGCTGAAGGCTCTTAGTCTCCCACCCTGGTGTGCCATCTCTTGCATCCTCTCCAACACACAACTCATTGTTATTTACCTCCCCTGAGATAGCAGTGGAGCTGACACATGGCCCCACAATTGTCTCAGGCTTGCTTACAATAAGCCTGGCTTTCTCCCTCCCCTACTTCCAACCTAGTTTAAAGCATGATTAATGAGCCCAGCCAACCCTTGTGATATAAACGTTCTTCCACTTTGAGAGAAATGCACCCCATCTGCTGCCAGCAGACCTGGCATCATGTGGGGGACACCTGTGGTAAAAAAGCCTAAATCCTGCTGGAGGCACAAGTCTTGAAGCCAAGAGCTGAGCAGGTGAGTCTTCCTCATTCTTTCTGGGTTAGTCCCTTCAACAGAGAGGATAGAAAACAATGCTACCTGTGCTCCCACTGCCTTGACTAGTTAACCCAAGGCCCTGAAGTCTTTCTTTATAGCCTTTAATTTTCTTCTTCCAAGATCATAATTTCCTATCTTGAAGGCTAACAATGGGTAATAATCAGTAGGCTGTAACAGAGAGGGGATCCTTCTTATTACATCCTTGACCTGGGCCCCCCGTAGACAGCAGACCTCCCATTGGAGTGGGTCAGGTCTCCATATTGGGCTGTCTGTTCCGTTCAAAAGGGAGTCCCCTAAAATAACGACTCTTCTCTTTTTGATAAGATGTTTGTATGATGGGCTTAGGCTTCCTTAATTTTGGAAATTCCTCCAAGCCAGATGATTCACCTGCGGGACTCAAACCTGTTCTGCAAGGGCACCTGGGGGGCACTGTTAATAACTGAAGCAACGATCTCGCCACAGCAGGTAGGAACTTGTTGCCACAGCCTCATCTTGACGGCGTATGGGGAGTTTGGGGGGTGGAAGGTTACTGGCCTCAATCTGGCAGGGGGTGGCTACAGGGAGAACTTGACCCTCAGTATCTTTTAAAGAGTAATCTTATCTCTCCATTGGGGTGGTCGAAGCCTGGCACCACCTGTCTATCTCTTCTGCTTCCCCAATTCTTCTAAGCTTGTGAACTTCATCCTTTAATTTTTCAACCTCGTCTTCTAGCTGTGCTCCTCATTTGAGTAGAAAATCTACCTGCTCACAGCGCATACAGCTCCCTGGTACCAAGGAGAGACTGAGGCATTCACTGCAGCCAGTGATCTGCATCATAGCCTGCTTCATTTCATCCCCTGTCTGTGTTCCCATCTCCATCTTAGATGGCATCAGGAGTTTGCCCTTCTTCTGCTGGGTGGAGACCATTATACTTACCTGAGATGGTGTTGTGGTTTATAGGTGAGTAGGTTAGGTTTTGGGATCTTGGTTTTGAGTTGTGAGGGTTTTGGTTTGTTTTGGTTTTCCCTCACCCCTCACGTGCCACTCACCATGTTCCAGTGGGAAAGCTGGATTTCCCGCTTCTGATATCATGACAGAGTGAGGGTCTCGTGCTAATTGGCATTCAAATTTAGCACGGTTCCCTGGCAACACCCCTCAGCCACATCACTTTCCAAGCAGGCACGCTGAGGACAGCCCTCTCCAGTCCTGCCCATTCCCTGGGGTCCTTCCACCCTCAGAAAGCCCCCAAGGAAACCCAGAAAGCCCAAAGAGCAACCCAAGTCCAAAGCACACCTCAGATAGCTGTTACTGAGGCTTTCCCAATGCTGATCTCATGCTGAAGAAATCTCAATCTTGCAGTTCTTACATCTGTTCTGGATTTACATACTAGTTTCCTTTGTGTCAAAGGAATGCTTTGTAAAATGGACCCATCTAAACCTCAGGAAAATGAGATAGTGGTCAGCATTGAAACAATGTGAGGAAAATGAAAAGAACTGCAGAAGCTATTTGTAGTATCTCTGAGCAGCTTTAATTTATTTAACACATATTTATTGTGGCTGTACCCAAAATTATAATATCATGCTTTTAATTGTGTTTACAGCTAATCCTCTTTAAAACTACAGAAAAAGGCAGCATTCAGCTAAATTTCTGCTCCTCTGCTGCTTCACAGTGTATGTAAGATACTGCCTTTATCATATATTTGCCTTTCCTTCAGAGTTTAACGTGAGAAGGTTTTGTGAGATATTTCATCCATGCTTTCTACCAGAATAGCTGTTTTCCAAGAATGATTGAAGACCAATTGTTTGTAGAGCTTGTATATTTCTAACTGCTTAAAATGAGAAAGCTCAGCAGGAAGGAGCTCCTTAGAAAAAGTATTACTATGATATTATAATTTCACTAACAGAAGTAACAGTTCATTGCGCCCATGTGTTTCCTGCATTGTGCATACCTTTGAATAGTTACAAGGACAGTTTGGTTCTTGTTTTAATATATGTTTGCCAGTCTTGAAATCTTTACACAATATCATACATTATAATATGTAATGTGTAATAATCAGTCACTTCATAGCTCTTGAGTGGCAATCAAGAAGAACACATAGAACATGGAAGGCAATATCTATGGAATTTTGACAGCTAACATATACACTATTTGGACATTCAGGTTAGTTTACAAGGGAGGAAGGTTTTCTAAGATTGCACGTATTTCAAACTCACATTGAATTTATGTGCCTAGCTTAATTTTGTAGACCTGTGCATTCATCTATTTAGATTTGGCATGGAAGTGTCTGTTTAAAGCTTTTAGTTGAAATATGTTAGTCATCTGTCTGTGTTGTGAAGAATATCTATCCACTAGAAGTTGCTCTCAAATATTTTCTTCATTACAATTATACATAGCAGAAAAAAAATATATAAGGGAGTGTAACAATTTATTGGCAAGTATGAGGATAAATGGAAAGGATATAGTGTTGTATCACATTTGCATTTCAAGGTGGAATAATATGTAGTTGGCAATCTGCAGAAATGGGGAAGTTTTCTTGGTATAAAAATCTTTGGCACTAGATTTTAACATCACCTTCAGAGTTCTGTAAGACAAATTACATAATTTCTTCCATCTGAATACTATGAAGATTATCATTACTGAATATTATTTTGTGTCTTTTTGTTGTCACCTCCAAAACAATGGTTTTGAAACCATGTTTAGCATTTGGATGGAGGAGGACATTTAAGAGTTATATAGGGTTTGAGTTAGGCTTTATTTATCTCGTTATCCATGAAATTTCATACACAGTTATTCAAAGACTTTGGAGTGATTTGCTGGAATTAATTTCCCTTTCTTCTCCGTTTACCTGTTTTCATTCAGGTGATTATTTTCCTCTGTCTGTGAGGACAACTTATTTTCAAAAAACATCTCTTCCTACAGTTTTTAATATCGCATGAGAAAGGAACAGCCCTAGGACAGAACTATTGTTCTGGTTCATAGCATTTAACATTTCATTTGTTAGTGCATAATACTGCAATGTAATGTAGTAAATTAATTTATTCTTCAGGATTTTGTTCATGTTCTACTGTGATGTGAGCATGCATTATGCATTTAGATTTTATTCTGCCTGTGGTTACTGTTGTTCACATGTGATAATATGAAAGTATTAGTACATTTTCTTTCTTGAGTCTTGTTTCCCTGTATTGTAGACATGAAAAAAATGGTGGTGTAAGTACCTTTGTTCAAAGAGTTCATGCAGTAATGACAGCATGAATGACATGAACAAAGAAACATTGAATTGGGTAATAACATCTGAGAGATTTGCCGTTAAATGTTACAGTATTTACAGGCATTTCTTAGATTCTTCATGATTTTTTTTTTATATGGAAAATTTATTTATACCTATCCTTGTCTCTTTTGTAAACAATTTTTGCTGTTGCACTATCTTTACTGCATCACTCAGAAGTTCAAAATCTTAATGTTACAGGCTGAATGCTGATCAGATAGTATGGCAGATATAACCACCCTCTACCAGCACCAAGGGCCGAGGTGATAAAGCAGTTGATAAAGATCAGCCCAACTCTCCCAGACACTAGCGGGTGCTTCCAGGCCCAGAAGTGGGTCTGTTTGCTTGGAGAACTTGGCCTTCCACTAATTCATAAATCAACCAGCAGTACACACTCACAAGGGTATAAATGGCATCCTGCTATGAAAAGAGGGGTTTCTCTCCACACAGAAGGAGCTTGGCAGTCAGATCTTCCTTTAGAACAGGAGTCTTCATCTGCCCTTGGCTGGTGTTTACGGATATATCCTGGGTACCCATAGGGAGATTTTCCATTTCTGAGTGAGTTCATGTATGTTTTGGTTTATCTCTCCCTAGGTAGTTTAATTAGATATTCAACAGTGTTTTTCCAACTGACATCCAAATCTGTAATGTTATTGTGTGGGAAGGAGAGTAGATTAATCGAAATATATCTATGGTTTTCAGGTGTCTGTTGCTATCTGTTTTGAGGGTACCTCCAAGACGTTTAGTAATTTTGTCCTTTAAGGACAGTATCTAATTAATTTAATTACATAAAGATAAAAAAAATATTGTTTCACTATTAAATCTGTAATAATTTAATTAGAATTTTATTTTAGTGATTATGAAATTATTTTACAAATAATTTGCAAAAAATATTGCTGTGAGTTTTGCTTGCTTTTTCAGGTTAAAATACAAACCTATTGTGGGGCAGCAGATAAGTCCCAAACCACCACATCTACCTCAGAGAGCAGAGCATGAGACTCTTAATGTCAGGGTTGTGGGTTTCGAGCCCCATGTTGGGAGCCAAGTTAAAGATGTGATAGTTTGGGAGTTATCCACCCCCTGATACTTTTGGAGTCACCCAGTGTGGTGGTTTTGCCCAAGCTGGGGGGCCAAATGCCCACCAGAGCCACTCTATCACTTCACCTCTTAAATGGACAGAGGAGAGGGAAAAAAAATATAACAAAGGCCGCTTATAAGATAGAAGCAATTTAATAATAATAAATAAGCAAGAAGTAACAGACTGCGTGGAAGCAGGAGCAGAGAGAGATATTAATCTCTATGTCCCATCAGCTGGACGATGTATTGGTCTTGGAAGCAGGGCTTTCTACACTTGATGGTTACTGCTGGAGGACCAATGCCATAGAGGAATCTTCCCCAAACTTTCTTCTATTACCTCCTTCTTATATCTGAGCTGACGTCATATGGTATGGAATATCCCTTTGGCCAGTCGGGATCACCTGGTTCAGCTGTGTCCTCCTAGCATCTTGAGGCGGGGAGATGGTGAGAAAAAAAGAAATCAAAAACCCCAGCCTGGGTGCTCAGCCCAGCAGTAGCCACAATACTGCTGCCTTATCAATGCTTAGCTGCAGCACTGCAAAACACATCATAGAGGAGAATTAACCCCAGCTCAGCCCAGTTCTAACCTACTACACCCAGACTAGACTCAGCTGGCTGGAAGTTAATGAATGAAGCTTTATATTTACAGCTCAGCACAATACACAATATATTTACAATATATTTACAAGATATTTACAATATATTAGAGGCATTTACAGGTATATAGATAAAAAGGTAATACAGAAACACCATGCCCTGCCCAGAGATCAGAGTCCCCAGGAGGGGTTCTCAACCACTCTTCCAC
>VWZI01016130.1:0-11969 GCA_013396835.1 Psilopogon haemacephalus | reverse complement strand
GTCAGTTACATGGTCAGCGAAAGACTCATTTTCCAGAGTCTAGATCTTTTTTTTTTTTTTTTAAGTGAGGTTACTGGGCGTGCATTTATGTCCTCATAAATTTCATAGTGAATTTTAAACAGCTGATGAAAGCCTGATTTTAGTTCCGCCTTTTTCATCTTTTGAGAAGTTTAATCACTATTTTTTAATAATACTTAAAGGTCTCAAGACCCTATTCACTATCATAGATATTTTAAGCGATGCATTCAGTACATTCCTTTGATACACTGAAGAAAAGACACTTAAGCATAAATATGGTATCATGGGTGCAACACCTTCCTTATTTTAGTCTATAGAAGCCTCTCATTGGAAAGTTCAAGAATACCTTTTGATTAACTCATTTTTGTTCAAAGACCATGGAAGCACATGGAATGGTTTCAATTATATATTTCCTCTTAAAAGTCCTGTTTCAAAATAAGCAACATGATGGCTGTCTGATGAAAAATCTTCTGCATAATAAGGAGTCCATGCTTGGCTGCAAGCTTAATTAATGTAAGGAACCTGGCCTTCAAAGAAAAACAATGTTCACAAAGAAATTCTCATATTTAGCAAAATAATTTAAAAATTCAAATAAATAGTAAATTCCTTTAACTGACAGCTTGGTGCAGACTCAGATGGGATATAAAAGATTTAAAATACTGTCCCTCAGTACTGGGACCAGTACTATTCAATTTATTCATCAATGATATGGATGAAGACACAGTGTATGGTCTGCAAGTTTGCTTATGACACAAAACTGGGTCAGGGCAATCCAAAGCACCAATAAAGGCTGCACAGTGACTGGCTAGAAAACAGCCCTGGGGAGAGAGACTTGGGGCTGCTGATGGGTGAGAAACTCACCATGAGCTGCCAATGTATACTTGCAGCCCAGAAAGCCAACTGTATCCTGGGCAGCATCAAAAGAAGTGGGGCCAGTATGTTGAGGCCATTCCGGAGAGGCAGCAGCACCAGGATCAGCTCTGGCACCAGGACCAGAACCAGCAACAGCTACGGTGATTATCAGGTTTTCTTTCTAGGTGAACAGAGCGATTGTCAAAGTGGAGACACCCAGAGAGAGGGGAGGAGGAGGAGGGTTGGCTCCCTCACACACCTGCTTCAGGGACTGACACAGCTGGAGGTGTTGCTGTGGTTAGCACACAAGATTCAAATGTAGGTGAGCCAGCAGCAGGCCACCATTCCAGAGAGGCAGCACTGGAGCTGTCTCACTGGATCCCAGTGATCAGTGCATGTGCTGAGGGCATTATAAACAATTTGATGAAGGGCAATCAGTCATTGACTATACCCTGAGGTGCACTGCAGCTGTTTTCAGCTTATTGGGCAGGTCCATGAGCCTCTGTCTGTGCACTACAGAAGTTCACACCTCTAGGGATACCAGCCCCTTGGGGAGGAACAGCTGTGTGTTGCAGTGAGGAATCAGGGTGAGTGGGAAGCAGCAACCAGTGACTGGTTCCTTCCCAGGCAGACAGAAGATCATGGTCACTGAACTGATAGCAGGTAATTAACAAGGCAGGAATTATAAAATATTTAGTTATTTTATTTCTGAAAAGACCTGCCCACAAACTATGTACAAACTAATTAAATTTGGGGTCCAATTTGGTTGGGAAAATCTTCACAAGGATGCTTACAAGCAATTTAGTAATTTAGGAAAATTAGATTATTGGAAAAGTTTAGCCACAAAATGGCTTTGTCCCACTTATAAATAGGCAGCCTGGAGCCCTAGGGAAAATCTGTTTTACTCACAGCAGTGGAGTAGAATTCAGAGATAGTCCCTGGCTTCCTTGTGGCAGTGTTGGAACTGCTTGGTGTCTTGATAGTCATTGAGAGGCTTCTGGATCTACCCTGACTCTAGCAGGGTGCTGAGAAAGAGGCAGATGATGGTTCCTCTTGGCATGGAGGTTTGCAGAGGTGCAGGCAGGATTTCTTGCAGATGTGTAGAGATCACAATGTCAGTGGCACTTCTTACCACATTTTGAGGCACTTAATGCCTTCTCCTGGGAAACTTGAGACACTTAAGTTTCCAGGTCTTTTAAGCTTAAACATCAGGGATAAGATGGTCTGAAGCAAGAGACACAGCAGACCACATTGTGCAAGCTTGTAGACCAGAGCAGCACACACTGAGGCAGAGCAGTGAGGCAATGAGGCAGAGGCAGCATAGAACAACACTACTGCTTGCAATTTGTCTCAATTTATATTACTTGCCTGAGTGCAATGGCTCCTTTGGCCACAGAAATTTACCAGTTAGAATGGCACTTGAAATGGTCACCATATTAGGTGGAACCAGGGCTTGCCTACCCTTATTTGGGCAAGACACTAACAAGTAGCTAAGCACCCGTGGGTACCTGTTAATCACTTTGAAAGGGGACATACTTGCCCGAGCTTTTGTTTTCCTCCCACCCTTGCTTCCCCCATCAGCAGAAGGGTGGGGTGAGCCAGGACATCTAATAGGCCGATTAGATGTCACAACACAGCCAAGAGGCACAAAGAGAAAGAGTGTGGAAACTCCGACCATGCTCCTGCAAACATGCAGCTGTGCAGGTTTCTGGCTGTGGCAAGTGCCTGAGCCTGGAACTTGAACTAGAAGGAGTCAAGGACCCCGCTTCTGCATGGAGTGATCAAAGAAACAACCTGCTCAGGTAAGTGGTTGAACTAAGAGAGAAGGCAGAGAGATTGAGAACAATCAGGGAGTGTGAAAGCGAGATAGATTGGTGGAACCACACTCTGGGGCCAAGACATCAGGAAGGGGCTCTACAGGCAGAGGAGGAGCCCATCTCCTCCTGTCACCAGAGAAAAGGAAGAGACATAAGGGGCAAGGCGCAATGGAAAAAGGTCTCTCCTTGGAGAGGTAAGCAAGAACCTTCTCATCCCCCCTCACCTACTCAGTTGAGGTTGTACAATAGATACAGGAATTTGGGAGTCAACATCCAGAAGAATGAAGATGCAGATGAAGACAGGTACAGTGCTCTACAAGGGGACAAGGATGATGGCTCTTCCAGCTTAGAGGTGTCACTAAAGTCTAGGTGTAGAGCCACCTGCATTACAACCTCTGGTATTAAAAAGGAAATAAGGGTAATAGTACTCAATGATTTTCTTCTGAACAGAGCAGAGGGCCCTGCTCCATCATCCAGACCCATCTCACAACGAGGTCTGTTGTCTTCTTAGGGCTTGGGTACAGGATATCACAAGGAGACTGCCTAAGGTAATTCGTCCCTCTGATCACTACCTGCTGCTGGTTGTCCAGGCTGGCTGTGATGAAATTGACATAAAGGGTACCAGGATAATTAAAAGAGAATTCCAAGCTCAGAGTCAGCTGACTGATGGGGTAGGAGCAGGTGGTGTTTTGTTCACTCCCCACTGTGGCAGGGTGAGTTGATTGTGGGCAATTAAAGAGGCAGGAATTATAAATGATGTAGTTTTTATAATTTCCAAAAGCCCTGCCCACAATCTATGTACAAACTAGTTTAAATCTGGGTCCTAATTCATTCAGAAAAATCTTCACAAGGATGCTTTTCAGGTAATTTAGGAAAATCAGAAAAAAAATTGAAAGGTTTGGGCATAAAATGGCTTTGCCCTACTTACAAACGGGAGGCAGTCTCTCTTGTGGCAGCATCTGGAGCTGCAAATCACGATCCAGCAGTGAATCAACGTCGTACAGAGTCCAGTGCCTGCCAAAGTTCAAAATTACTGTAGATAAGGCTTTCACAAAGCCACAATCGTTAAGCAAGGCAGGGGAAAGCTGGGGTGCTCCATGGTGCTCCCACAAATGATGACAGTTTACCGTAGAGGAAGGTCCTACAGCAGAAAGCCAGGATGCCATGGTGTAAAAGCAGGGACCGTGCACTTTTCTCATCACTGTTCATGCAAGGTCTGACTCCAGGTGTTACTCGAGTGACAGTCCAGTCCAGTTGCCGTATATATGTTATGTACTGGGGCAGTTTGTTCCTTCCCTGTTCAAGCCCGGGGAGAGGGGGAGCAGAGAAGGAACTTTACACCTACTTCACATTCCAAAACTCTGGTGAGAGGTGGGCTGGGAAGGAAAACCTTTTCGATTCCCATTCAAACCTCTTGTATAGGGACTTGGATGTGCCCTGCCACACAGGAAGGGACACTGAAAGGCACAAGAACACCAGCATTATCAATAAGGGCTGGTGCCTGAAGCAAAAGTTTGGGTTCTTTGACCATGGGCAAATGTTACCACTCGTGGTCTGCTACACTCAGACAGAGTCCAACTATTGAAAAAGGGCAAAAGAACACTAGCCCATGAGTTGGCAGGCCTCATTGAGAGGGCTTTAAACTATGTTTGAGAGGGGAAGGGGGTGGAACCAGTCTCTCCACAGAGGAAGCTGAGGGGTAGAATCAGCAGCTCAGCTAAACTGCATGTACACTAATGCATGCAGTATGTGCAACAAGCAGGAAAAGCTGGAAACCTTGGTGCAACAGGAAGTCTATGAAGTATTAGTCATGACAGAAACGTGGTGGGATGCATCATATGACTGGAGTGCCACAACAAACAGATACAGGCTTTTCAGGAAAGATAGAAGAGGGAGAAGAGGTGGAGGGGTGCCCCTGCATGTTAGGGAAGCTCCTGATGCCATAGAGCTCGTGAGTAATGATGAGCAGGTTGAATGCATATGGGCAAAAATCAGAGGGCAGACCAATAAGATTGATATACTGGCTGGAGTAGGTCATAGGCCACCCAACCAGGAAGAGGAGGTGAAAGTCTTATTTTATAAACAAGAGTTTGAAGACTGCCAGCCCTTGTTGTTGTAGGTGACTTTAACCTGCCAGATATCTGCTTGGAACTCAACACAGCAGAGTGGTGTCAGTCTAGGAGGTTTTTATAGAGTATATAGGATAGCTTCTTTACACAGCTGGTGTGCCAGTCTACCAGGGATGAGGCTCTGCTGAACTTGCTGTTCGCAAATAGAGAGGGGCTGGTGGGAGATGTAGTGGTCAGAGGCTGTCTTGTGTGCACTGACCATGAAATTACAAAGTTTTCAATATGCAGTGAAGCTAAGAGTGGTGTCAACAAAACACCCACACTGGATTTCTGGAGGGCAAATTTAAGCTTATTCAAAGAACTAACTCAAAGGGTACCTTGGGAAAAAGCCCTTAAAAACAAAGGTGTCAAAGAAGTTTGGACCTACTTCAAGAATGAAATCTTGAAGGCACAGGAACAGTCTGTGATGATGTGCTGAAAACAGAGATGCAGAGGGAGACAATCAGCTTGGGTGAGTGAGAAACTTGTGAAGGAATTAAGGGGAAAAAAAAGGGCGTATCACCTTTGGAAAAATTTAAGGATTTCGCCAGGTTTTGTAGGAAGAGAATCAGAGAGGCCAAAGCCCATTGAGACTGGCCATGGCTGTGAATGATAACTAGAAATGTTTTTGGTAAGTATACTAATGACAAAAAGAAGGGCAAGGATAACCTCCACTCTTTTTTGGGCAAGGAGGGAAATGTAATAACTAGAGATGAGGAAAAAGCAGAGGTGCTTAATACCTTCTTCATCTCAATTTTCAATAGTAAGGCAGGCTGTCCTCAGGACAGCTGGCCTTTGGAACATGTAGGTGGGGTCAGGGAGCAGTACAGTCCACCTGTAATCCAGGACGAAGTACTTAGGGACTTGTTCAGCCTCTTGGATCCTCACAAGTCTATGGGACCTGATGGGATCCACTCTAGGGTGATAACTGGCAGATGAACTCACCAAGGTGCTCTCCATCATTTCTCAACGGTCCTGGCTCACTGGAGAGATCCCTGAAGACTAGAAGCTGGCCATTGTGATGCCCATCCACAAGAAGGATCGGAAGGAGGACCCAGGAAATTGCAGACCTATCAGCCTGACCTCAGATCATCCTGAGTGCAATCACGGGGCACCTACAGGATGGCCAGGGGATCAGACCCAACCAGCATGGATTTAACAGGGCCATGTCCTGCTTGACCAACTTTTTATGACCAGGTGATTCACATGGTGGATGTGGGGAAGGCTGTGGATGTAGTCTACCTGGACTTCAGCAAGGCCTTTGATACGGTCTGCCATAGCAAACTCCTGGCCAAGCTGGCAGCCCATGGCTTAGACAAGAGCACTCTGGCTTAAGAACTGTCTGGATGGCTGGTCCCAGAAAGTTGTCATGAATGATGCCACATTCAGTTCGCATCCAGTCATGAGTGATGTGCCCCATGGATCAGTGCTGGGCCTAGTCCTGTTCAATATCTTCACTGATGATCTGGATGAGGGCATTGAGTCCATCATTAATAAGTTTGCAGACAACACCAAATTGGTAGCATACGTCGATCTGTGTGGTGGTTCAACAGCTACCTGCCCCTCCCCTCCCCACACACTTTGAAATAACCCAGGCTAGATCTCAGTTGGCTGGAAGTTAAGAAAATGAAGCTTTATATTTACAGCTTTTCACAATGTACAAACAGATATTTACAATATATAACAGATATTTACAGATATATACAGTAAAAAAGGTGATACAGAAACACCACACCCCTCTTGGAGATCAGGGTCCCTAAGAGGGGTTTTCCAACCACCCTACCACCTTCCTCCATTTCCCAATCTTATCCCACTATCTGTCTTATGTGACAGGAAAGGAAGAGTAGATCGGCCAGAGACATTAGCAGCAGGAAAGTAGAATTTATTCAGATCCATCTAGGAAGGCATGGAGAGAGCCACAGCAGCAGTGATGGTGCAAAGCAGTCTGTCTTATCTTTGTTTTGATTCTAACTTTATACCAGTTCAGTAAACAAACAAGTGAAGGAGACATTGGAACGTTTTCCTTTCTCAGCCTGTAGTCTCATTTGCAAATTGGTTCTAACTAGCACAATCTATTAGAGGTCAGGAGAGCACTGCAGAGGAACCTGGACAAGCTGGACAGATGGGCACAGTCCAAGTGCCAGGTTCTGTGCCTTGGTCACAACAACCCCATGCAGTGCTACAGGCTGGGGAAAGCATGAAGACAGACAGAGAGTTACTGTTGGTAAGTCTGAGGAAGACAAGGCTCCAAGGAGACCATATTGTGGCCTTTCAGTATCTGAAGGGAGCCTACAGGAAACCTGACGAGTCATTTTTTAGCATGTCAGGCAGTGATAATTCTAGGGGGAGTGAAACAAGATTAGAAATGTTTAGATTCAGATTGGATGTTAGAAAGAAGTTCTTCACTGTCAGGGTGGCAAGACACTGGAACAGGTTGCCTGGTGAGATGGTGGCAGCCCCATCTCTGGAGGTCCTTAAGGCCAGGTTGGATAGAGCCTGACTAGTCTGATCTAGTGTGAGTTATTCCTGCCCATGGCAGGGCGCATGCAACTAGATGTTCTTGAGGTCCCTTCCAGCCCTGACAATTCTATGATTCTGTGATTCCATGATTTTATGATTCTATGATTCTATGGGTAGAGTGGCTGACACACCAGAGGGTTGTTCAGCCTGAAGAGTTGGAGAAATTGAATGAAATTCAGTAAGGGCAAGCATAGAGTCCTGCACCTGGGAGAGAATAACCCCACATACCAGCATTGGTTGGGGACTGACGAGTTGGTAAGCAGTGAAAGGGAAAAGGGTCTGGAGCTCATAGTGGATGGAAGGTTGAACATGAGCCAACAATGTGCTCTTGTGGCCAAGAAGACCAGTGTCATTCTGGGGTGTGTTAGAAAGGGTGTGATTAGCAAACTGAGAAAGATTCTCTTCCCCCTCTACTCTGCCTGGAATACTGTATCCAATTCTAGGCCCCTCAGTTCAAGGACAAAGAACTGCTGATGGAAAGAGCTCAGTAGAGAGCCACAAAAATGGTGAGGGGAATGGAACATCTTCCTTATGAGAAGAGACTGAGGGAGCTGGCGCTTTTTAGCTTGGAGAGGAGGAGACTGAAGGGTAATTTAATTAATGTTTACAAATATGTAAAGAGTGAGTGCCAAGAGGTTGAAGCCTGGCTCTTCTTAGTGTTGCCTGATTGACAGGATGTAGTGGTCAGGGAATTTTTGTTTGTTTGTTGGGTTTTCTTTCTTTCCTTGTTTGTTTGGTGGTTTTGTTGTTTGCTTGATTTTTATTTTGCCTCATTTGTTTGGTGATTTTTGGTTTTTATTTTGCCTTGTTTATTTGGTGGTGGCGTTGTTTGGTTCGTTGGTTTTTATTTTGCCTCTGTCCATCCTCTTTTGGTATCTTTTACCTTTAGTGTAGTTGACACATGTTGCTAAGACCTGATTAACATATGAAGAAATTATGAGCACAGAAAAAAGGTTACCCAGAGGATTTTTCCCTCCCTCTTCCATTTCAGGAAATACTTTCTATCAATGAGTAATGCCCACTCTTCAACATGTCTAAATAAAGGCAGGAAGATTGAATTGTGAATACATTAAGTTTGAAAATGTTTGCATCATATGAGTAGGCCATTGAAGAGGATGCTAGACTTCTATTAAAAGCAAAGGATAGGCTGACAATTATAGTTCCTTAGAAAAGCAATAGGTTTAAGGCATAAGGTGATGGCACTGCTGAATTAGAAGACAAAGTGGTATAAAGTGAATACTTACCAAGGTTATTTTATTAATATTTTTCCCTTTTCACTGTGCACACACACACTTTATTACCCACAAATGAGTTAGTAATTGCTTTATTAAACAGCAGGAAGAGTTTTCTGGGTGCATTTAGTCTTATTTTTTTCCCTTTGCTTTCTCTGTGAAGGCACCTTCATAATGTTCTGAAATTTTCCACAAAAAGCAAGAGACAAAAAAACATTTCCCAGCCATCTGAACAGAAGGTCTATATTTACTCCAAATGCTTCTCTCTTATTTTTGTTCATCTATAATTCTGTGAAGTTTAAAATTGCCTTGTTCAAGAAGTTGTGCTGACTTTGAGTTTCCTTCAATAATAAGGTCTTTTTATAGTTTCTAAATCTGCTGGAAAAAAAAAAAAAAAAAAAAAAAAAAGCACTGTCCTTAGTCTAGAGCACTGAGTTCTCTTTGATTCACATGCTTTTCACAATGAAAAAGAGTACCAGAGATTTTAAAACACTATGACAATCTCAGACTACCCCAAATTGTTTACTACAGTCTATCAAGAATATTATCAAAGTGAGTTTCTGGTATTTCTTTGTGATTGCTCACAAATAGATATGCACTTAAAAAAAAATACTCAAAGTACGTAACTGCAAAAATGTTTTCTCTATGAAATGATGAAAATGTTTGAGTTTAAGATGACTATTATCTCCCTGTTCACCTTAAAAATGGTACTGAAATATCTGCTACGGGTGCTGTAAGTTTCCTCCTAGCAATTTTCTGTCTTATCTATGTTCATGCATGGAAAAAACCACCGGAAATTAAATTTTTAAAAGTGAACTTTTCTCTGATTTTTATGGTGAAAGATTATGTACACATAAAAATAGTGTCATCACAAGAGATTTTTAAAGTGAAGCACAGATGCAAATGTTACTTCTATCTTACCTTAATAGTGATCAGGTTTTTTTCCCCAACTGAAGCAATACATTTTATAAAACACATCTACTCTTAACCAACAATGCCTGAAGCATTGTTTCATAGGTAAAAAATAAAAGCTGAACTAAAACCGAAGATTGTTATAGTTTCTGATATCACAGATGACATTTCAGTTTTAAAAAATGTCTTTTAAATAATCTATTTTAAATGCTCATCTATTTCACTCCTTCAAGGTTAGCAATAAACTATAGGGCTATTATCACCCTTACAGGACCCATTTCTCAACATCCTATACTAACATCCTAAAGTTACATAAAATGAGGTATGTCAGATATTGCCATTTGCAATGGTAATTATTGCCCTTGAAATGAAAATTGATATTTTTAACTTACTATACCTGATAGTCTTAAAACAAATGTCATCTTCCAGAAGGACATGTTGTAATACTTTGTATAGTTAAAGCCCTAGGAATGTCTTTATCACCTCCAGGATCTCAGCATCTTCTTTATTCATATATCTCAATAGCATGCTATTCTTTACCAAAATTCTTGGCTTTCCCTAGTTTCATTAACCTAGTTCTTTGGACTGCTTGAACACTGCTGCCAGCTCTGCTTCTTTTCATACTAACTTCATTACTGTAGCTTTATTTTAATTGTAAACACCATTTCAAGTCCATTGGTAAATAAAACTATATTTACTCAGTTACAGACTCTTGTAATCTGGAAATACAGTCACTTTGTCCACCATTTCAAGGTAATTTCAGGACACACTGTTCTGGATTTGGCTAGGATAGGGTTAATTTTCTTTAAGACATCTGAGCCAGCCAATGGGATATTTGATACCATATGACATCATCCTATATTACTGTCAGGGCTGAAGAGTTATCGAGTATGGATGATTTTTAGTGCACAGATGAACCTTTTGCATTTTAAATTACATGTTTTTATATATGTCTTCACTGTTGTAATTTTTGTCATTAATTTTTAAAAAAAAAATCTCTATTAAGCTCTCTTTATCTCAACGCACAGAGGTTTTTTGTTTTTTTTTTTAATTGGTTTTGTGATTTTGTTTGTGTGGGGGTTTTTTGGTTTATTTTCTTTTTCCTTCATTTTACTCCCAATTTCTCCTTCCCATCCTACCAGGGACTGGGGGGATTGAATATGAACAGCATTACGGGAGTCAGCTGCAGCTGGGCGTAAAACTGCAGCAGCAATTTTTTAGTACCCAGCATAGGGACTGAAGGGCCAACACATCAAAAGATCTGCCTGAAGTCTGTTACAACAACTTCCCTATACACAATTTTTACATTAATTAAATTATCCATGTTCACAATGTGGATCCATCTCTTTTTATGGTGGCATTATATAAATCCTTATGTCCTCTATATATTTCCTGTGGTAATGTTTTATCATCTTAAGGAATTGGATCAGGTTTGTCATATTCCTGTACTGAGTGTTATCAATTTACGATATGATTACAGTACTGGTCATGGGATTAAGATGATATTTGTATATGGCATTCTCATTTATTAGTTATCTCATTTTATTTATAGGTAAGACAGGAGACAAGACTTTCTGCACTTTCAAGAATGCTGAGTATCCTTGGGATGTCTGTGCCAGCACGCTCATGCTGCTGTGTCTCCTAAGCATGTGTTCAAGGTTAATATCACAGAGGGACCTTCCCTGATTCTGGGTAGATGTGACTGTCATGGAGTGGGGGAGAATGTGGGCAGCGGTTTAGGATAGTGGTCACCTTAAGTGTTTTGGAAATTTCACACTGGAACAAGTGTGGAATCCTAGTAAATTAGTATACTATTTGGGAAAAAAAAATCAAGCTGGCAATTCCTGAGAAACACAAATCACTGTGATGTGCTGGGACTGTCCACAAGACATCATTTAGGGAATGGGGTATAAAAAGCAGCCCACAAAAAGACTTGGAATCTCTGGTTGTTGAGAAGGTAGACATGAGGCAAAAATGTGCGCTTGCAACTCATCAAGGGCAATTGCATCTGGGCTGCATCAAAGGAAGTGTAGCCAGCAGATCAAAAGGGGTGATTCTGACACTTCACTCTGCTCTGGTAAGACCTCACCTGGAATATTGCATCCAGCTCAGGAGCCCTCAACACAAGGGAGGACATGGATCTGATGAAGCAGGTCCAGAGGAGGACCAGAAATATGATCAGAGGGCTGGAACACCTCTGTTGACAGGTTGGGAAAGTTGGGATTGTTCAACCTGGAGAACAGAATACTCTGGAGACACCTAATAGAAGCCTTCTTGTACCTGAAGGGAGCCTACATGAAGGATGGAGAGAGACTTTTTACAAAGGCCTGTAGTGACAGGATGAGGGGTAATTGTTTTAAATTAGGGAAGAATAGATTTAGATGGTGTTGTGATTATTAATAATCAGTTATGAATTATTAATATTTTATTAATATTAATTTATTATTTATAATAATATTCGACATTTTGGGAAAATTCCCTGAGGTTCTTTGGATGTTGGGTTGATAAGA
>VWZI01016091.1:0-13545 GCA_013396835.1 Psilopogon haemacephalus | reverse complement strand
ACCTCATGAAATTTAACAAAGCCAAGTGTAAGGTCCTGCACCTGGGTTGGTGTAATCCCAAGCACAAATCCAGGCTGGGTGGTGAGTGGCTGGAGGGCAGCCCTGAGGTAAAGGACCTGGGGGTCTGGGTGGATGAGAAGGTCAACATGAGCCAACAGTGTGCACATGAGGCCCAGACAGCAACTGTGTTCTGGGCTGCGTTAAGAGAAGTGTGGCCAGCAGGGCAAGGGAGGTGTTTCTCCCCCTTTACTCCGCTCTCATCACACCCCACCTGGAGTACTGTGTGCAGTTCTGGAGCCCCCAGCACAAGAAGGACATGGAACTGCTGGACAGAATCCAGAGGAAGGTCACGAAAATGATCAGAGGGTTGGAGCACCTCTGCTATGAGGACAGTCTGAAGAAGTTGGGGCTTTTCAGCCTGGAGAAAAGAAGGCTTCGAGGAGACCTTATAGCAACCTTCCAGTATCTGAAGGGGACCTACAGGAAGGCTGGGGAGTGACTGTTCACAAGGTCTTGTAATGACAGGATGAGGGGTAATGGGTTCAAACTGGCAGAGGGGAGATTTAAATGGGATGTTAGGAGAAGTTCTTCACAGTGAGGGTGACGAGACACTGGAACACGTTGCCTGGGGAGGTTGTGTCTGTTCCCTCCCTAGATGTGTTCAAGGCCAGGCTGGATGAAGTCTTGAGAGTCCTGATCTAGTGGGAGGTGTCCCTGCCTATGGCGGGGGATTGGAACAGGATGATCCTTGAGGTCTCTTCCAACCTAAACCATTCTATGATTCTATGATTATATGTATGTGGTAGGTTGTGCCTGATTAATTCTATAGATTGTTCTGGGTGTTACACTTTCGGGCTAGTGCCCTAGCCTAGTGTCTTAATTATAAATGAGAATAAGTTTTCCCAGAGAGTTTCAGTATAAAGGATAAATAATTTTAGGGATTGGACACAGAATAACGCAAGGTGAAATTATTTAATTCCATTGGCCTGCTGAATATCTTATATTTTGCAGCACAAACTTGTCGATATCTCTCTCTCTGGCTGGCTCCTGCTTGCTTCTGTCTTCTCCATTCTACCTGCAACCTTGTATACTGCGTGACTGAATTTTGTTTGGGCTTGTAAGGTACAGCGAGGGGGACACAGAGACAGTGTACTGGCTGAAAATAGCCTTTCTGGACTTCTTTGAGTTACAGGTGGGTGGCTTTTCTGTTGTTGAACTGTTAATATATGTAAATTTACCTTGCATATGTTTATTGACTTTTATATATTTTGTCTACCTTTGTAAATATAATTTCATTTAACTTCCAAAATTCTGAGGAAGTGTGGTAATTCTCTCCAGGTGGTAGATTTCAACTTTGTTTTGGTGCAAATCCATCCCACAATTTTGGGTAAGTCTGGGCTTACTTATTGAGCCCAATATTGTGTTACAACAACCACTGCTTGGGATGCCAATTTGTTTGCTTGTGTAGATTGTTGTCTAGGGTTCAACATTTCAGTAAAACCTTTGGGCATAGGTATGGTTTCCTTATGAGAAATGCTTAAACAGACAAAAGACCATTTCAAAGTCAAATGTATTTAAGTAGAAACTTCTGAACCTTCCCTTCAGATCTGCTGCCTGCTAATAACAAGTGAATCTGCTGGGAATTTTTTGTACTTCTGAAACTAACTGCAAGAATGCCGTACAAAACCCCTCCGTATGCCAGAAGCTGCAGTGGAAGAGGTATCTAATGTCTAATATTCTTTCTGTTTTCTATTTCCTTCCTGTCATTCTTGTATGTGCAGAGATTCATTAGAACTGGCTTAGTTATCCTTTGTGAAAATTGATTCAGAATCAGTGTCGAGACATTGGAAAGTTCTTACATTACATAGGCAGTTTCAGAACATAAATCCTCTGGCGTTTTAGACAAAAATCATGGAATGAAAGGAATTGCCCTCTCGAGAGTCTTGCTTCACTTCATGCAGTGGTAAGAGAAAGCAGGACTGAATTAAGCTTCAGTATCTAGTCTCGGGATATTTACATTAGGGTAGGTATACTTCACTGATCCAAAAGATTTTTATAATATATTTAAAACTTTATAACAAATACCCACACCAAGTCTCATTACTACGTGAATATTCTTTTTCTAATTTCTTTTTAATGCTTACTGGAATGGTCCCATCTCATGTGAGATATATTTCATTTATGTTGCTCTTCACAAAAATTCAGATTATATTTGCATTCAATGAAAACCCAGAACAGTTGTTTGCTGATCAGGTCTTGGATTTGATGGCTCTGAGATAAGAAAAGCTAATGTGATTCAACATTATGTCCCAAATTTATTCCGGAAAGGCTGCAAACACCAACCCACGTGCCTAGAAATAAACCTAGGACATAACTTCAAATGTGTAAGGAATCCTCATTTTCTATATTTTGGCAGGACCAAGTTTACTTCTGATATCAGAACTCTGCCTGGTAACCCATATGGTGGACTTTTCAATTTATTTCATTAATCTGAGTTAAAACACTTGTTCTTGTGCCTTTTCCATGTTATAATGGCTTTTGGGAGGTGCATGAATATTAGAACAGCAACTTGATATCATACTTGTCTCACTGAAAAACTGGAAATATTTTATGAGGGATCATGCTCCGTCCTGCCTGCCTATCAACATTTCTAAGGCTTTGGGATGCTCTGTCTCTGGTTTGAAATCAAAGGCCTTTTTTTACAATGTTTTGCCTTCTTGAAGAATTCCCTGTTGCTGTCTACTCTCTCTTTCCCATGTGAACCAGGAAATGCACAGATTTAAATGCACCAGAGTTATTTCAGAGGTATTTTGTTGTCTTCAGGTAACTTCAATGAGGAAATCTGTAATCTTTTGGCACTCTGGGAGATCAGATTGCAGGCTGCTGCTAGCTGTCAAAAGTGAATCTTTTTTTTTTTCCCTTCAAATGCTTTGTCTGGGAAAAACAGTTTTTAATTTCTCTTTGCTTTGGTTTAAACTTAAGGTAGTCCTAGCGGAGAACACTCGTCTGTAGCTTCTTTGACTGACTCCAGAATGGAAACTCTATTGTCAGGTAAGTGATTGGGAGAAAATAAAGAACAAAACCAGCACATTCAATCCAGCTCTGCTCTTAATCTCTCTCTCTCTGTATATATGTGTGAGTTATGTGTTTTTCTAGGAAGAAAACAAAACACAGTTCCAGCATCTCCATATCCAATGCATAAGACTTCAAAGAAAGTGATGTTAAGTGGCAGTTACTTTAAAAGCTAGAACTGTCTACAGTGCTGAGAGTCTTGTAGCACATCAGGGACGGCTGACCACTGTGGAGATTACACTAGATAAAGTTCTATGGGTATACATGTGACATAGGTTTGAAAATAAAATTTCCTATAGGTGAATAAAGTGGTGTGAGATTAGTTCTACTACAAAGAGGAAAGCATAGTGAAATTCTCAGCGCACTTTGTAACTGCTTCGCCAAAAGTTTGTGTGAAGAAGAAAACACTATGAACTCTTAAGCTGAAGTAATATATTCCCACTGATTGATATTGCGAGTGAAAGGATTGAAAATCAGGATGGTATTTCTGCAGGTAATGCCATCAAGATCAGACTGGATACGATGACTTATGCAACTGTTAGTAACCCCTTCTCTTTTTTCCCCTCTGTTTTTTTGTTGGTTGGTTCCTTGGTTTGGTTTGGTTGGGTTTTTTATCTGCCCATGGCTTCTGAATTTATTGTAACACACATATAATCAGATCAAAACCAAAGCACTGAGAATACTTGCACCAAGAAGGAATAAACTGTTCACTAACAGAAGACTGAACACATCCCTTTCAAATAACATGATTTATCAGAACTGAAACAAAAACAATGCAGCTGTAGGTTTTGTAGTTCTTTAGTACTGGGTTCTTTGGTGGCATTGTCTCCTTTTCCCTTTTCCCTTATTTACTTTGATAAAGTTCTCAAAAATGTGGAAATTCTTGGAGTTCAGATCTATCCATGTAGCTATTATCTTCTCTATCTTTAATATGTTAATTATTTCAGGAGGCAATAACATGAGAACGTTATATCAGCATGATATAATACATGATAAGGAGTTAATATTCTGAGTTTGACCTCATTGGAATTTAAGAGTTGCTGAAACAGCTAAAAACCGCTGGTAAAAACAGATGTTCCTAATTTGTTTTAAATAAAATTAGTAATCTAAATTATCATATCTAGCATTATTTTCTTCTTTGAGAAGTCATGCTGAGGTAGGAACACGACCTTGTTCTCCTTCAGCTAGTACTGTTCTGCAAAGAAGTTCAGGGCTTGGAATCTTAATCTGCAAGTCAAGTTTTAAAATAAGTTCAAGCTTTTCAATACTCCCCTTCTCTCTCCAGGACTGTGCAGAGCTGGATTCAGACATGGAAGAGAGGATTACAGAATCACAGAATTAATCAGGTCAGAAAAGAGCTTTGAGGTCATCCAGGCCAACATATCACCCAAAACCATATAATCAACTAAATCATGGCACCAAGTGCCACATACAGTCTCTTTTTAAGCACCTCAAGGGATGGTGGCTCCACCACCTTGCTGGGCAGCCCATTCCAATGGCCAATCACTCTTTCTGTGAAGAACTTCTTCCTAACATCCAGCCTACTCCTGCCCTGGTGCAGCTTGAGACTGTCCCCTCATTCTGTCATTGGTTGCCTGGCAGAAGAGACCAACCCCCACCTGGTGACAACCTCCCTTCAGCTAGTTGTGGAGAGTGATAAGGTCTTCCCTAAGCCTCCTCTTCTCCAGGCTAAACAACCCCAGTTCCCTCAACCGCCATACCTACCCCTTTCCCACCCCACACCTAATGTTCCCCTTTTTTACCCCAAATCCCAGAGCACCTGGGTTCTGTTGGAGTCTCCTTCCACCTCAGGTGTGACCAATTTGCCCTCCCTGCCCACTCCCCTATTTAATTTGCCCCAGGAAAGGCTGAAGCTCTGAGCTTGCCCAACTGGGCAGAAGTATCCTCCTCCTGTCATCACTGGTGAGTTGCCATGGTGCACACTGGGTGAATAGGAGTGGGCTCTAAAGGCTGGGGTGCCTCGTGGACCCTCGATTAGGTAGGAGTAGGCTTCATGGTCACTCTCACATTACGCATGGGCGGTGACTGGGCCTCCTTACTGAGACTGAGTTTGTCTCTGTTGATCTCTGTCATGATGGGCCAGAATATGCCTGAACATGTCCTGGCATGCTCAGACACATTTCTCTGCTCTCCCTTCTTCTGCTATGTGGAGAAGGAACTGCAGGAAAGAGGACAACGAACGTGGAGTCTTGGAGTCTGAAGACTCTGGCTTGCCCAGGCTTGTTTTGCTCCTGTTTGCATCCTGTGGTAAACAAGGTACACTTGTGCCTGCCTTGTGCAAGGCCTATGTTTTTTCCCAAATTTGGGTAAAGTAAGCCTATGGCTTCACCTAATATGGCCAAACTTGGCTAACTGCCATGCTGACTGTTTTATGTCCAAAGGGCCACTAGTCTCAGGCTGCATTGTATCCATGCTTGCTTGCCTGCTGCCATTGAGTTATAGCATTATGCTTTACTAAGCTATAAATCAGCTCTGCTGAATAACAAGCTCTGTGTTTTGGGCTAGTTTGTTTGCCTGGTAAACCACCCGTGTGGTGTTCATGAGGAACAGGCTTTAAACATCTCCATGTGATAGGCCTGCACAGCTAGTGTGACATTTATGTTGAGACTGCACATCACAAGACATCTTGCCTGCACTTGAAAGTCTCCTGCCAAGACAGGAGGTCTTGGAGGTACTCAGGTCATTCAGAAAAATCAGGACAAGGTCAGAGATTGTCTGCCCCTTTCCCCATCATCCTGTGAAGCCTGGGAAGAATCAGAAGTCTCAGTGGCCAACAAGACATCAACAGAATTCCCTGCAAGCGTTTGGGTACTGTCTGAAGCTGTAGCTAGCCTCATGAGTTGGGAAATAATATTTTGTGAGTAAATACTTGAAGACTCTTTTAATTTACCAATTGCCTTCTGCCGTAAGGAGAAAAGAGCTTCCTTGAGTCCATCTAGTGGGCAAGTGGTATACTGGGTGCAAGAACCTTCTCTTCCAGTTCAACTGCGTTTAAATGCTTATGTATTGCTAGTTATTTCTAGATCAAGTTATTTATATAATGCTTTCCATTATTGTTACAGAAGAACCTGATTATTATTAAAATTAGTAGTTGGAGTGTTGAGAGTTCTGAATATTGAAAATTAATAAACAATATTAACTTTGAAAAAAATTCTCATATCAATTATTTGCCTCTCTGCTACAAACTGCTTCTTTCTGCTCACTTGTAAAGATGCGAAAGTGACAGGAATAAACCTGTTGAAAGTCTTCAGAAGCATTGAATGGAGGAAATGTCTGAGAATCCCTAACAAGGAAAATGGTATAGAATTCAAATCTCATTGACACTTTTTTGTATCAGAGTGCTTAAAATTCTGTCATGTTTTGTAACTAAGATAAAACTAGATAGGAGGTTAAATCCTCACTGTATTGAGCCAGGTCAGGGCACTGCAGAATCACAAAATCCATTAGGTTGGAAAAGACCTTTGAGATTATCAAGTCCGACCTATCACCCAACACCACATAATCAACTAAACCATGGCACCAAGTGCTGCATCCAGTCTCTTTTTAAGCACCTACAGGGATGGTGACTCTGTCACCTCCCTGGGAAGCCCATTCCAATGGGCAATCACTCATTCTGTGAAGAACTTCTTCCTAACATCCAGTCTAAGCCTCCACTGGTGAAGCTTGAGACTGTTTCCCCACTCTCCCCCCCCAGCCTTGTTCTGTCACTGGTTCCCTGAGAGAAGAGACCAAGCCCTAGCTGGCTACAACCTCCTTTCAGATAGTTGTAGAGAGCAATAAGGTCTCCCTTGAACCTCCTCTTCTCCAGGATAAACAATCCCAGCTGCCTCAACTGCCCCTCGTAGAGTTGTGCTCTGAACCCCTCGCCAGCCCTCTTGCCCTTCTCTGAACACATTCAAACATCTTACTATCTTAATACCTGTGGGCTAGGAGCAATTTCATATAGCACTGAAAAAGGACAGCAAAGTACTGTGTCCAAGAAGAAATAAGGTTTCTGTTAGTAAAGCCAGTGGAACATAGACAGGAATATAGGTGATTAGCTCATATTGCCACAGTTAGTTGCTTAAATATTGATATCATTGTATGTGCTGCATAGTGTCTCAGGCATCTACACAGTTTATAGCAATGAAAAAAGGTGTTTGGAAGACCTGTGCACTTCTAAAGTGCCTCTGTCATCTCAGAGCAATGCACTGGCACATTCTTTGTAACATTGGAAGTCCAGGGAATTCTTGAGTTAGTTAATGCATAAGCAGTCATATCCTAAATTGTTGCTTTTAAAAAAAAAAATTTAATTTTCTGGAAGTGAGACCATATGAAGCTGGTAATATAAATCCAAGAGGCAATAGTTTTCTAATAGCCATGTTACTTGTCTATCCATGCAGTGTACATGGCATCTGATTCATTTCATGTTGATGACATTGAAGATGTGTGTGGTGACCTGAGTGGAAGAGAGATTAGTCTTTGGTAATGTGTGCGTATATTAGACTGCAGCCACATGCTCCACTGTTTCTAGAGACTGAGCACAATATTAAAGCAAAGAAAAAATAAACAAACCTTGTCTCACGCTATCGCTTGCCAATTTATCTTAGGGCAGAAAAAAATATATTTAGGAGAACACATCAAACAAATAAATTTGTAAATTCTTTGGAGTACTTTTCCCTTTAGCAAACACAGACTGCATTACAAACAGTAGTAAATTGGGCTTTGCTCATGGTGAAATGATCACAAAATATTGACAGTAGGAACCTGGCTCTTTTTCTAGAAGCCGTTCCTGGTTACCAGATTTATAAATGACTGAATGTGGATGGATTTTTAATCTTAGTTTTCACCCTGATGCTATTTCACTTAGATATTATGAAAGAAATAATAAGCTGAAGAGACCAACATGGTTAACATAGGAGAAAGTCATGCTTTACCATGTTGTCTGTTAATAAATATTGTTGTCTGAACAGTATATGTGTGAGTCATATCTCAATGTTTCAAAAATAACATCGTTTCCACTAATAAAAATAGGAATTGTGGTGACCTGTGATGAGATTTGTTTTCTTTCTCCAAACGGCCCTCCCCAAAGTAGCATGAACAATTTTTTTTCTAATGTTCATGAATAATTTTAAAAAAATCTATAAAACAACATTAGATTGTACTTAATATTAGAGAAAATTAGAGTCTGGCTGTCCTGAAATGAATCTTCTTAATTTTTAGGCTACTGCTCCTAACAAAATCTTGGCCTGAAGAATATTCTTCAGGAAGATCCCACTTAGCAAGGGAGCTCATCAAGGAACTAACAGCAATCACTATTTGAAGTGAAAAATTTTGGAACTGTTGATCAGGGCAGGCTACACAGAAAATGTGTGCTTCAAAAGAAAAACTTCAAACCCCATTAGAATCGGGCCCTTGATTTTTTTGCAGGCATCTCTGAGTCAGTATTTGTGGAAGAATAATTAGCCATTATTATTTTGTAGTTACCGTTAATAACATTTTCTGAGTTAGGACAGGTGACAGTAAATGTAGTTTACTGGTGATGTAATATGTGGGCTGTTAGTCATACTTACATAACTGCTGAATATTAGGTACATCATTCCATTAGCTCTACTATGTATTTTGTTTTGTTTCATTTGAGTCTAGTTGAACTTTCATTACTTATATGTAAATACTTAGTTTATCTCTATTCAACTATCCTTATTTTAGGATGAAAGATGTGTTGTAAATTTAATTTCAAATATTGTGGTCTCATCTCTGTCATTTGCTGTCATCAAACCCAGGAAAAATACGTAAGAGAAAAGAAAACAAACCGCAAACAAACAAAAACCCCAAACCAATACCAAAACCCCAAACAAAGAACAATAAAAACACCACCAAAACAAACAAAGAAAACCACAACCCCTTCCCAAGAGAACAGCAAAACAATAAACTGACAAATCAAAACACTATCACATCTTCCTGTTCTGAAGGCATGGGAACCTTGAGACCTGTTGCTTTCTCAGTGAAGAGTGGTCAATGCACTCAGACTGTGGAATTGGAGCTTCCATGAGCAGTGTTGAAGCAAGACCATGGTGAGCCTTGTGAAGAAATGACTCCATTATTGCACTGAATACAAGTTGCAGTGCTACTGAATTCAACCTTTCTCTTGAACAGGCAGTTTCCTATGAATAATGTGTTTATTTCATTGGGGACAGCCTCATTTTCAGATTTATACCATCTTCATATCTGTCTTTCAGTGTAAGATGAAACACATTCCACTGTTGTGTTACCAGTTAACAGTGTTTATTAGTTTGCATTTTTACCGTCATGGGATCTGGGTTTTTTTGCATGAGTAGAGGGACACCTTCTGGCATGTAAAAGAGAATTTAATCTTTGGATTAAACTGTTTGATCCTGTAAGAACCAAGAATGTAAAAACTACAGGCCCAAGTCAGATGACTTGACTTTCCAACTTCTGAATGGGTGTCCACAGGCTTCATTAGCCATCCTACTTTCGTGCTCAGTCATGGTTGAACAAATCTACTGAGAGTAAAGATAGGTTTCCACACTGAATTTGGTGACAAACAAAACCAGAGATTGCAACAGGAGAGAGGGAAATATACCAAAAAAGATGAAAGCAGAACTGTGAAGCAGTAAAGAGAAAATACTGTCTAAACACAAAAGAAATGGCATACATTTCTAAGTGAGTTTTAAATACCCTAATTTATACCTGTATGTTTTAGATTCAATTGTTCTTCTGCAGATTATTGTTTGTTTACAAATGCAGTTAAGATGAATAACTCTTAGCACAAGCAGAACACTCGTGGGATGAAGGTGATATCTATTGTGAATTAAAATAGAAATTAAATTGGTTATATGTCAGTTCACATTTTCTCCCCTGATGCGCATCATACCTAACAGCATCTGTTTCTCACAGTGTCTCCTTACTTGTAAAAATTCTATGGAGAAAAAAAGTCCCACTAAAGTATTGTTCAAAAAAGACCTGTCATAACCTGTCTAGCACTTCAACCAAGTGAAGCTACACTTCTGTAGTTTGATAAATCTTTTCTCATATTTGTACTGCATCTTCATGTCATCAGTGATACTTTCACACCACCCAAGCAATGAATTATTTGCACATTTGAAAAACATGAAAAGGTAACTCCACATATGAAAATACATACTCCAAAATCTCCAGCTCTGAGGCAGTGAAATGTATAGCATTTCATTGGCAGAAAAAATAGCATGAGGCCATGTGAGACTTCCAGGATCAGCATGCAGAGACTCCTGTTCATTTATGAAGTACTGTTTTTCTGCATGCAATCATGAGCCTTTTGTTCATCACTCATTCCCTCTTTTGAAAATATCTTGGATCTTAAAAAGCATATTCACTGCCCTAAGCTCATCACAGTCATGGAGACAAGTTGCTACTGGAGAAATTTGGACTGGATACCAGAAAAAGTATTTTCACAGTTCAAACTATTACACATTGTAATAAACTCCCAAGGGAGATGGTGGAATCCCCTACATTAGGCAGTTTCAAGGCTCGTCTTGACAAGGTGCTGGGCCATCTTATTTAAATGATATTCTTATCCTGAAGTTTGGACTAGACAGTCCTTGATGTCTCTTCTAAAACGGTATTCTATGAAACTATGTTGGAAATGCTCTCTGCACTAGTGAATCCTTGTACAGGAATTCCTGGTAAAATAAGCATAGCCAAGCTTTCCAGTTTCTCTATTTCCTTCTGAGNNNNGGTTGTGTTTTTTTGTTTTTTTTTTTGGTTGGTTGGTTTTGTATATATTGACATTTATCTACATCATATTTATTTTTATGGATATCCAAGAGTCATCCTTATGTCAGCTAAAAGTAAGACATATCTAAAAACTGGTAAAAACATTTCCTTCCTATCATGTCAAATTATTTAGTCTTTGCATATGACATCAAAATTAAACAGTTATTTTTAAATAGGCAGAATTAATAGCTTAGAGAATACCTTGCTCAGTGTGAATTATCTAAGACATTTCATGCAAATTTTAAACTGGAAGTAAAACACAATTTTTTTTGACATATTATGAGATTGTAAAAGTAATGCTATTGTGCAGTTTATTACTGCTTACAATTTATATTCCATACAAGTTACTACTTCCATGCTTTCAAGAACTCATTAATGCTGCATATGCCATCGTAAGTTTAAAAATGCACTGATAAATCTTTGGAAAGAACCATTGATGTGCTGTTGGAAACAGGGAAGAACAAGAAGAAAGGTGAAGTTGTCAGTCCAGTGTCCACTGGACTAAAGCATGTATTAGAGCTCTGACAATATTAGTATAAAGTACTTTTCTATGGAAAGATTTATAAGGTACCAAAAAAAAAATATCTTAGAAATATTTATCTCTAAGAGACTTTCAATCCTATTCCCAACAACAAGCTTACTGGGCTGTACTGGAGGTAGACTTGAAATACATCTGTGCACACACACACATTTCCTCATCCTTGCCTTGTGAATAAAAATAAACTTTCAACCAGAAAAGACATCTTTCCTGGGTTCCAAGTTGCATCACTTACTTCTCTAGGTATGGGGAATTATTTAAACCACTACTCAGATATTCACTCTTTTCCCCCCCCTCTTCCTCACTGATTAGTACACCATTGGGACTGATTTTCTCAAAGGGTAGAATCTGTTGAAGCTATATGACAAAATTTTGGCTGTGAAACTTTGTTTTTGTGATTTTTTTCAACACAAGTGTATACCAGCCACAAGGGTTGTTGTGTAAGGATTGGCTTATTGCTCTTGGCACTGTTGTTCAAAGCTAGGATGAGTGGAGCCTGTCCATAAACTACTCCATAAGAAAATTACTTTCAGCCCAGATGTATGCAGATAATTGTGAAAGGCGACACATTGCCATCCTCAGGCTACCAGTGGTGCTAAGAGAACGAGTCTTTAATGAACAACACATACTGACAAGTGGTTTAGGTTTTGTAAAATACCAGCATGTACAGAGAACGGCCATGAGGATGATCAGAGGGCTGGAGCTCCCCTCCTATGAAGGATAGCTTCCTTGAGAAGCAAGTATTCACTTAATTTTACAGGTCATAAATGCAACTGATAGAGTATGTGTGCGAAACTGAGAGAGAGAGGGAGAATGAGACATGAAGTACTTTGCATAGTTGTGTGCTTTAATTACAAAGTAACCTTTGCTTGATGACACAACTATCCTAATTAAGCATCCTTATACTTCCCTTGAGAACCTTCCAATTGAGCATACCCCAATTATGGGAAGTATACCTGATGATGGTAAAAACTAGCACATTTTTGATTGTTACAGCACATGATAATGATGTGAACATCTCTTGGAATGAAAGGGTACAGTCTGACTGTGATTTTAGAGATCCAAAAAATTATTCCAAACTCAAAGATTTCTAAAACATTGACAAATGTTTTATGTAAAATTTAAGGTTATTTAAGGCTTTTTAAATAAACGCTGGAAGAGTGGATAGACATTCAACAATAGATTTTTTGAGACTTAATAACCGGGGTTTTTATCAGCTCATTTTCTTAGGCATGATTGGCATGAGAAGTGTTTCACCAAACATCTGACTTCAAAGTTAAAAGTTGTTCATGCACAGCACACTTATCAGCAAATTCAGCACATTTTTGCCTAGTCTGATGGCTATTATATGACTGATCTGTTCCCACAGAGCTCTAACTTTGAACAGTATAAATATTAATTCATAGAAGAACACATATAAAGTTGCATGACATCTAATAAGGTATCGGGAATTTCTGAAATGTAGCTTTTGTTCGGAAATAGGAGAGAAATGTCATCTTTTCTGTTTCATCTCACTGGGTTGAGATAGAGAATTGAATGGAAGGAATACATTGTACAATTACCTTAGCTGTACCACAGAAATGCACAGCAAAAGCAGAAGCAGCAGCAGAAACCAATGATAAAATTACACCCTCCCTCCCTGATGGCAATCAAAGAGATGGGACACTGCTTGATGAAAGCGAGGTGTCAGTTTATTGCGTGCAAAGCACCAGCTTATATATTCTAAAAATCAAAACTTTCACATTGTGTCTATTAATGATTGGTTAGTGTGACTATGTGAAGCAGGTGATTGGTTAACAACACCTCATCGGGACACAACTCCTTATTTTGACAAAGCTTACATTCCTTTTGCTTGATGCTGCTTGACTTCTAGACACTGGTTATGTCTAACGAAAACATCTACCAAGTTTCTGCTCTTTGTGTCTTTGTTCAGACCTTCAGATTATCTACTGTGCCTACCAATAGTTTTCCATTTGTTTGGTTGCATTCTGTCTCCATGGATTTCGACCCATTAAAGCTAAACTATGCCTATGTATCAGTCTCTCAGTACACTGAGCAAAGTCTAACAAAGCATTTCCCTACACCCCGTGGTGGTGTTGCAGTTACTTGCCCCCCCCCCTTTTGAAGTAAACCCTGGCTAGGACTCAGAACACTGGAAGTTG
>VWZI01016083.1:0-11247 GCA_013396835.1 Psilopogon haemacephalus | reverse complement strand
GGCCCCAGGTAGGCAGCACCTCCCTATGAGAGGGATCAGCCTGACTGTCCCTGGGACCTCTGTGCTGCAGATGCATGTTTGTACACCATTGCCATTGCCATTGCAGTTGATCTGCAGATATTTCTCTTGCTGCAGACTGTGAGCAGTGTTCGCTGCAGGACCATCTTCGGCTGGGTCCTGGACCTGTCTGGGACCGTGCCAGACTCATGTCCATGATGGTGCTGAATAATCTGCTCCTTGCAACTTCAGCTCTAGGTGCCACAGGGCATGATAATTCAGTGTTCCTATCTAGCACCTCATCAACAGGTCTCTCTCTCTGTGATGACTTTAGGAATACAAGTCTTGAAGCACTCTATTAAAAGGCAAATTGACCTTTTATTCAAAACAAATTAGCAAAGTTCTTACAGTTCATTTTCTGCATTTTTCAACGCTTTCTTGTAATATCTTCATAGTAGGGTCTGAGATAGAGACTTTAGTTTTTAGAGATGATGTCAACCTCATACTTAATCCCTCTCTTAGAGAAGCTTCATGATGCACTTTTCTTCCTTAGCCACCAAATTCTCAGTCTCTTGCCCCTGTGCAAGCCTTTAAAGTCTCAGTAGATGCAATAACGGAGGGAATCTTCACTTGCACCCATTTAAGGATGATTTTAAGACGATGCCCAGGAATTTTCTTCCCTTATTAGGAAGACTCTCCATTATTGCATAAACGTCCCCATTTTAAGTTACTCACAGTCTTTACCTCTATTTCCAGAGGGACTTACCAGTCTTCCTGCTTCCTTCCAGCAGTTTATCCAAATGCTGTGGGGCTCTCTGCCTGCTGCGCACCTGGCAGTTTCACTTCCTTACAACAGAGCACCGATTTAACAGTGACGGAGAGATGGGACGCTACTTGATGCAAGCAAGGTGTCAGTTTACTGAGTGCAAAGCACCAGCTTACATATTCTAAAAATCAAAACTTTTACATCATGCCTAATAATAATTGATCAGTGCAACTATGTACAGTAGTTATCTCTAACACAAAACATCAGCCAAGTTTCTGCTCTTTGTGTCTCTTCAGACCTTCACATTATTTATCTGTGCCCTAACAGTAGTTTTCCACTAGCTCAGTTGCATTCTGTACCCATGGCTTTCATCCCACTAAAGTCAAAACATCCCTGTGTGCCAGTCTCACAGTACTCTGAGCAAAGTCTAAAAAAACATTTCCTACATTGTAATGTTCTTACCCATTAGGTTTCCAAACAGGCACAACAGCGTTTTCAGGGCTTTCATTTGCACCATTGTTCTTCCACGTGGTCCTGTGCAGCAATGACCAAGGTGCCTGTATCAACAAGACTCAGTGCAGACCCATTTCTCGGTCACCAAGCCTTCCCTAAACCATGACTGAAGTATGCAGCAAACATCTGACTCCTCAGATGCCTCCATCTGAACCCTCAGTCTTCTAGTTTCTTGACTTGCCCTTCCTGAACTGTCTCCTTCATCCTCCTATGGACACTGCCCCCTTTGCTATTACCTGCAATAGCCACAAGCCCTGTGGGTTTTATGCTCTTGGCCAAGTTTCAAGTTTCAGTGCTTCCTTTACTTTTTACCTCCTCCTCTTCCCCACCTCCCTACACTCCCCCACCCCACCTCGTTCTATTCAGGGATTCCCTAAAGGGGTCCAGGATCTAGATGTCTGTTTAACTTCTGTCCTCAGCATTTCAAAACCATTAGTCATGTAGCCATCAGAATATGAGTACATTTTCTTCACCCCCTGCATCTGGGAGACAATAAGGAGTCCCACAGTGCATTGTTTACCTGCATCCCATATTAATTCTGGTTATAATGATAAGCTAATAGCTGCTTCCTGGCAGGTAGACCAGAGAGGGTACCTAAGGTGTGAGGATGGCAGACCTGCGCCTTCTCATACTTCACCATATTCTGAACTTTCTCTCTAGCTAGCAAGCCTAGTCATTGTTATTCAAATTATCTATGACAATCTGTACTACCTGCAAGAGAAATACTTGATCCAGAGCAAGCCGTTGTCAGTAAAAACCTCTATGACTAAAGACCCATCAGTCCTCAGATGATCATGTCTCCAGCTGCATTGCTGTGAACATCTGTGCTGCTAAGTAACCCAACCATTAAACTGCTCTGTAATTACCATGCCTTAGCTCATCACTGTTGAGTGAGACAATATTTCATTTACCAACTCCCAGTTTTGGGTAAGGACAGAAGACAATGTGAGATTGTAGAAGGCAGAGACAGAAAAAACTTGAAGGCATCAACTTCTAAGGTGTCCTTCATATTCTCTGATTGCTGACTATGTCACTTCACTTTCAGATGCATAAATTATTAGCATTTTCCTTAATTTTAACTTGTCTTTTTGGTTACCATTAGATTTTATTGCCAGTCTGCTTTTTTGCTCTGTATTTTGCTCACATTTAGACTTCATATATTACACAAAATGAACAATAGTTTAATAAGCTATGTTAAACTATAGACCGTTTGAACTACATAAAGTTTGGCGATTTCTTGTATTCATATCCATTTACCTAGCAAACCTGTCTAGCTTCTACATCATGTACAGAACATGGTCCACAGGTGCCAGTGAGACTTCAGTACATGTAAATGGATTGTGTAACACCTAATCAAATTCTGTCACATGATAACCATAATTTTCATTGCAAAAATTAATCAGCGAACATGTGGAAATGGAAACAGATGCTTTTCTAAAAACAATAATCGAGAAGATCAATTTACAGACTAGAAATATTTGCTTGCATGATCAACATTGATGTAACAGATCAAGTACCTTCTAGGAGATGTTACATGCAAATGCCTCCCCCTTTCCTTTATGCTAAAAGGTAAGTTTCTTTCCCAGTTGAGTTGAAGAAAGACCAGTAAAGGAATTACACAGAAACAGGACAGAGGAAGTACCACAAATCAAAGAAAACTATGAGTGGATAGTAGGATGACAGTAATTTTATGAGGGAAAAAAACCAAAACAACAACACAGAAGAAATCCCACCAGAAAATACTTCTCTAAGACAAAAAGTAGTATACCTGCATAGTCTTTGTGCATTCTTACACTACATGGTCTGGCACAGGAGTGGGTTTTTGAGACATCGTCCTCTAGTTCAGTTCAACTCTGAGATTGACCTCAACCCTTTTTGGACAACAATACAGTGGCAGATATATTCTAGTAGGCAGCCCATAAGAGCAAAGTAGGTATTATCCAAAGTAATTGTATGCCCCTTAAAATGTGGCACTCACATCATTTTTCTTCTGCAAGTTCATTTCTACTGGATGCACTATTCCACAGTACAGAAAGAAACAGAAATGACAGAAACTTTGCAAGGGAGTAAAATAACAGCTAGGTTAAAAATCAGTCATTCATTATCATAGAATCATAGAATGGTTTAGGTTGGAAGGACCCGCAAAGATCATCCAGTTCCAACCCCGTGCCATAGGCAGGGACACCTCCCACTAGAACAGGTTGCTCAAGGCCTCATTCAACCTGGCCTTGAACACCTCCAGGGAGGGAGCAGCCACAATCTCCCTGGGCAACCCCTTCCAGTGTCTCACCATCCTCACTGGAAATAACTTCCTCCTAACATCCCATTTAAATCTCTCCTCTGCCAGTTTAAACCCATTACACCTTGTCCTGTCATTACAAGACCTTGTGAATAGTCCCTCCTCAGACCTCCTGTAGACCCCCTTCAGATACTGGAAGGTCACTATAAGGTCTCCTGGAAGCCTTCTCTTCTCCAGGCTGAAAAGCCCCAACCCTCTCAGCGTGTNCTCCAGAACTGCACACAGTACTCCAGGTGGGGTCTGATGAGAGCAGAGTAAAGGGGGAGAATCACCTCCATTGCCCTGCTGGCAACGCTTCTCTTAATGCAGCCCAGGACATGGTTGCTGTTTGGGCTGCACACACATACTGTTGGTTTCTGTTGAGCTTTTGGTCAACCCAGACCCCCAGGTCCTTTTCCTCAGGGCTGCTCTCCAGCCATTCACCACCCAGCCTGGATTTATGCTTGGGATTGTGCTGACCCAGGTGCAGGACCTTACACTTGGCCTTGTTGAATTTCATGAGGTTGGTCTGGGCCTACCTCTCCAGCCTGTCCAGGTCCCTCTGGATGCCATCCCTGCCCTCTAGCAAGTCAACTGTGCCACACAGCTTGGTGTCATCTGCAAACTTGCTGAGGGTGCGCTCGATTCCTCTCTCCACGTCACTGACAAAGATGTTAAACAGCACTGGTCCCTGAGGGATGCCACTTGTCACTGGTCTCCAGGTGGACATTGTGCCATTGATCACCACTGTAGGCACTGCTCACCTTCATTACTTCAGGGACAAATAAATATCCACAAAGGAAGCACACCTTTTCATGATGCCAAAGAACACAATGGCATGCACCAAAGTATCATAAATATGTACAGCAGTTTTGGTGAATAAAATACAAATAAAAAACTTTTCTGACCTAAACCTCATAAGCAACAACTTGGAACTATAGGGTTTTTATCTATTAAAGAGATACTTTTTTTTTCTGTTCCCTCCCCCCATACTTTTCTTCTTACTTTATTTTCAATGTCATCACTTTTGTCATTCACTCAACAAGAAAAACAAAAGCAAAATGTTGTAGAGGATGAATTGGTATTTTTGAAACCATCTATCCCTATAACAGATTATAAGCCATAATAATCTTGGATCTTGACTCATGTTCATACACCACATTTGATTGCAAGAGAAATAAGTCCTTTCTTAGGATATTTCTTTATAGGCTATGTGTTTATTTTCATCAGGATTTAACACAAGGAGGTTGCTCTTATGGAAAATCAAAGAAACAAGAAATAAAAGGAGCAGAGAAATATAACTATTTCAACAAGAGGCATAATCTCACTCACTAGATGAACTCACATAAAGCCCCAAAGACATAGGAGTACAGGAGTAGAGATGAGAACAATTTTACTGTGAAAGTTTGCACAGAGGAAAGCTGTTTCAAGGAGAGTTTTGAATGACATAAATAGCACCCTTGGTGCTTGATAAATTGAAAGTGGAATGGCACAGTAAAGATGTTAAGCTGTGAAACAGAGAAAACAAATCAGAAAGTTACTGACAGTCATCAGGGAAGGACAAGTAAATGCTCTCTAGAGAAGTGTACCCCAAGCCCCTTGAAATTAACAAAAGATTAAATTCCTCTCTGTGTAACTGAAGCATAGACTGAAGCCAAATAATTTTGCCCTTAGCTTCAGTGCTGTCAAGATTTCAGTTTACTTCTATGCATCATAAGCCAAACAATAAATTTATCCTTGGTGGTAAACTGCTCAGCCCACACTAGGGAACATCATCCACAATCAAACCTGATACTGAGCTACACTGATTTATGACATGTATGCATCCACCAATTTTAGACATAAAACTTCAGCTTGGAAATATTAGAGGAATCCATGATTCCTACAAAGCATATAGACCAAGTGCTTACATTAGGAAGCTGGGCTCCTGGGAGGAAGTTAAGCCCTTAACTCAAGTGGTCTGAATCATCCTTTGGCAGACCCCTCCAGTCTTCAGGAAGCACTGGCATCAAGGCACAGCATACACCCTGCCATGTCCTTGGAATGTCCATCACACAGCCACAGAGGTAGAATAGCACTGCGCAGGTCCTGAGGTTTTACTGAATGCTTTTGCTTTCCCTCTGGAGATTACTTTCTTGGTCTCTCACCACAAAAGTAAAGCATATTAATAAAGAAATCTACATAAATTAATATATTATGCAAGTCAGTCAACATTTATATGGTTTGAGCATTACATAACTTGTGCACTGAGTAGAGAACAACTCTGGCACAAGGATTTGATTGGATTTCCTCCCCTAAGGAGCAGATTCACTCTCTACTACTCCCCCTAAATGGATGTAGTAATGAAATAAACTATCTCAGGCCAGAAAATGCAGCTGTCCTGCTCTGCATGCTATTGACGCCCAACACCACGTCCACTGAGAATGAAGCCAGAAATGTCCACCACACCCAAATCATCTCTGAAGAATTAGGCAACTATGCCCTTCCTTCAGCAGACAAAGCGTACAAGAATTACAGGTTTTATTAAACGCTTTCTCTGTCTTCTCCTTTCTTCTTTGTCAGACTGTTTACCTGAATGAAAGCAGCAAACATAATTTCCAATGAAAAATATTTATTTTCAGAGATGCTCAATATTTTTTTCCAAGAACTACACTTGGCCCACTACTGCATGGTCCATCTTATTTCACACGCAGCTCATCTTTGACTAAACAAGAAAAAAAAAATAGTTGTGAGGAAAGGAATGCAAGAACAATATAAATGAAAAATTGGCTTCCAGAAGGAAAAAGAAATAATTTGTTGGAGTACAAGTCCTGCTATTCCTCTTTGCCTTCTCTCTCTCCTTGCCTGCTTCTACCTCTCTCTCACACACAGGGTATACTTTCGGTAAATTGCAAAGCTTTGCACAAAATTAAGAGCAGTTATTCTTACTGACAGTATTATATAGTGCCAGTAACTGTGAGTAACTGGGGTCAGGCCCTTTGGGGAAAAGGTCACCAGGATTCCAGGGTGTTTTTCCTTTCAACACTAAGTGACCTATAGGGAGTCAAAATTTATCATTATACTGGACTCATGCTTCAGCCTATCAAGTTTTTATTCCAGGAACTTTGGTCCATATATAAATACATGCTGAAACGCTTGGCTTTTGTTTTTGCCACAGGCATTCAAATATGGTCATCAGAGAATGAACATAATTATATATGGACATATGAACAGGAGTGTATAAGACACAAACCTATGGTCTAAGTATAGAATTTTTATCCTAGCCATGCATAACACAACATGAACTGATTTTACTGAAAAGTTATATTTACACCTTTGACACCTGTATGGAATATTATAAAATTAGTCTATGTTTCTTTTAAAAAGTGAAGGTAGACATTCATATGTAGGAATCTGTGAAAACAGATTTTTTAAAAATGTAGGACAAATATCAAAACTGCATATAACTGCGGCCATGGTCAAAAAGCTAAAAACTACACATAGGACTTCATTAATAATAATAATATAATGTTAGCCTGTTGCCACAACGGAGAAAAGTGAATGTTTGTTGAAACATCTGAAAAACAACTGCAACAACCCCACAAATGTTCCCACATTCTGTTCCCCTCTGCGCAACTGCCCTTCAGCTTTACTCTCTAACTATTTTTCCCCAAAATGATAAAACTTTACTTCATAACTGAGTCGCTGGAAACATGGAAACTCAGAGATAATTAATATATCTTCTCCCATTTTAAAACCAAAATCAATAGCCACAAACTTTCTCAAGTTCTCAAACACTGATTCTGAACCATGAGTGGGTCATTGACTTCCGGCATCCGTCCGGGAAAGCATTTATGCATGTACTTAACTTTAAGCAGATGAGCAGTCCCATTGATTTCAGTGGGACCTCTCACAGGTTTGATGATAAGCAAGGGCAGAACTCACTTGCTGGACCAGTGCCATAGACTAAAAAGCCCTTAACCCAGACACTGAATATTTTCTTGTAGGGAGTGTCAGTCTCATTTTGTATGATAATCACAAAACCATCATCCATCCAAAGTGGTATGACAGCCACCATCAGGTGTTGTTTCTGTGTTTCCTAGGACAACCAAAATAACATTATTGTGTTTCCACAGCAACGCAAATGTGTTATGTCATGATGCAAAATATATTCACAGCATGCAAAGGGGGAAAAAAAGTCTTATAAATAGTAACATAACAGATGAAAGATCCCCATCCAGCTCAAGTACAGTTTTTCCTCCCTGGAACTTGCACAATATAAAATCCATCTAGAATTTCTGTATTGCTGTTCCTGCACTGTCACAACTACTTGCATCAGTGAAGCAACCCACAGTTTGTTGAGTTATGAACACAGGTTCTTTGCACAGTATGATTGCTCATGGTATCAGCCAGAAACTGTCTTCTCCTCTGCTTATACACAGAGATAGAAAATGCTTTTATGAACCATTCATTGCTTATTTGATAAATGTGTAGTACTACAGAATGGACAACAAAGTAAACTTGAAACTAGAGAGACACTGGTAATTGACTGGGTCCTGGCTATCGGTCTCGGGACTGAAGAAATCACCACTGCTCATGTACAGACCAGCACAGGTAACCCACAAGATGTGAGGAGTGCAGAGTATACCAAGTGTACAAAGCTTCCCTGGTACACCAAAAGCAGCCCCATATGGCATGCAATAAACTCAGTCCCAGGCTGGATTTGCTAGAGCCATTAGAACCATCTCACAGGCATAATTTACATGTACAGTTATCATGTTATGTATACGCAGTAACTTTCCCACACATCAGATACACAAGGGCTGCTGCTGTTCATGTCCTTTGTACCACAAACACCCGCATTCTGTCCAGGAAGTAGAATTGTTACTCATCACAGACAAAAACACATAATCAATAATAATTCCTGGATTTTGGGCAGCTATTATTACTCTAAAACCTGTGAAAAACAGGGAAATTTGTGTTCAGTATTACCAGTCCCCCCCTCACAGGTGAACCTATGCTCCAAAAGGATTTGATCAAATGTAAGTAGCATGTAACTGAACTAAATTTATCTCTGCTTTCATAAAGTTATAGCAAGCATATTGCAATTGCATATTGCAATTCCCCATAGATGTCTTCTTGATTTTACTGTAAGATGTCAGCTTCACGTTACAGCAAAACTGAAATAGAACTGGTGGGACAATGCAGAAAAGGTTGGCTGGCTGATCCATTTGTGAAATATAATTATTTAATTTTTGATGAGAAAAGAGAGATTAGGGTCACATATATAAGTATTTACAAGTGCAAGCTATTATCTTAAGAACTCTATGATTTACCAAGGGGAAAAAAAAACATTTACTGGAATGAACACTGACAAGGAAAATATTTAATCCCCAAAGTTTTATTTCCCCCCAAACATAAAATAATATTACTTTGAATGGTCCATAAATAACATTAATGAAGAGATTTTGAACGGGAAATCTCTAATGATATATGAGAGAGACCTTAAGTAGGTTTAACTGAGCTCTTTCTTAAACTTGACAACTGTGTTACAAATAGTTTTGGTGTTTTAAAGCAATATTATAATCTGTTATCTGTTTGGATCAAATCCTAAAGCAGCTTTTTGCTCCAAATTTGCAAGTGCTTCCAATGCAGAAGCAACTATGGGAAAAAATATTCTTTACTTCCTTACCAAGTTTAGAGAATAAAATATTTTCGTGATCTGTGCTGTGCTGTGAGCTCTTCATATGGGATAGTTATGATATTTATGCTTCATCCTAATGTACATAAAGGAAGGGGTGCAGAGCTGCTAAGTGAGTCTGAATATGGAGACCAAATGAATTAAATACTGCATTAAAATAAAAAAAAAAGTTCTAATACAATGCTACTTGGAAAAAAAAATTGAGATGGCTAATTGCTCTTCTGCAAACTAAATATGGGAAAGAAAAATGGGCAAGAGACTTGTCCAAATTAGCATAGGAATGTTTTCCCCTTTAATTGAGGCCTTTCTAGTCCTCAACTCTATACCTCAAACAAAAGTAGTAATATAGGGATACAAACCACAGGCCAAAATTTAAGCTCATGTAAATGTTCAATATTCCCCCAACACAAGACTTTAAGCAAAATAATGTTTCCATCAATGATGAGTCATCAACAGAGGTTGCGTTTAGGATTAGAAACAGAAATAAAATTGTTGATGGAGTGGGAAGAGACTGAAGCACTGTTAGAAAGCATTCAGGGGATGTATGTGATAAAGACTCCAGCCACATGCATTTGCAATGAAATTGTGCATTAATCTAACATTCTCTAGTTTGCCTGCTGAACAATTTTGAAGCTAATAATTGTTTACTAAACTGAAAATATATGGGTGACATTGAAAACATGTAAAACTGCATCTAACATAATTTAAACAAACAAGATAAAGCATGTAGACTATGAACAACAACTATAAATCTGAGAAGTAACTTAAGCATAGACAAGAGGAGAATAGTTCAAATGTATAATTATGGACAGAAATGTTGATACGTATAACAATAAATATTAAACCAAATCATTTAGATTTGTAGTTATCAAGTATTATCTCTGGTAAAATGTCATAAGCAGGACCTGACTAAGTCAACATTAAGATGCCTTAATTTCAGCATTAGTAAGAAACATTATTTTAATTTTTTTTTTTTTAAATTAAGTTGCCATGTTGCTAATAGAATTCTGAATTCCCTAGATTTTATACCTGATATTTCGACACTGTCAGTACAAACTGAAAGAAAAAGTAACAAGCAGCAAACCCTCTGCTTACCCTCCTTAAAACTTACACTTCCAGAGGAACTGTCTTTGGTGTTTTGGTTTTTTCTGAAAGGACACATGTTTTATGAATGGCTTCTACAATATGACCCCCCAAGTTGTGCATTATTTTGTTTGTACCTCTGTGTGTGTTTATAGCAGATTTTACATGTAAAATATTCAAGCTTATGAACAGTTCTAATATATCCACGGAAAATATGAAGTAAAGGAAGATGCTGATTTAAGAATGCCTGAGAACACAAACATATCAATACTGATTATAAAATTCCGTATTGATTATAAAAGCCTACATTTTGTGTTTATATTTACTGCATTTCATAGCCAAAAATCTCTTAACTGATGAAATTTTGCCTAAGAATTGAAAAGTCCAAAAGTTTCATATTTGATTTGAATGGACATAGTTATGAAACTAATACAAAATACTATGTACATTTGAAAATAGAAAATCTTTATGATTGTGATAATGAACATCTTTAAAGACTGGTCTGATTATTTTCTGATTTATTTTTCAAGTTACATAACAGCATGGTTAGGGTGGTAACGTAATGGAACTTGCAACGCAATGAAACTGTAGAAACCATAGATGTAAAATCATCACATTTTCAGTGATACCTTGAACTAAAGGATTTTTGAGCAATGTTTCTGACTGCTTAAAATTACAGCCATTTCAAGTACATGGGTTCAGTGCGATGAAGCATGGGCATTAGGTTGAGCACACAATTGCTCATTTCAAAATACCAGGAACAAGGTGTGTATTTAGAGTTAAATTGCCCATTTGTACAGTCATGAAAATAGAGAACTTATGTACAAGTCAAACTCTTGTGCAAGGTATTCTGTAATGAATACCATAGCAGACAGCTCAAATGAGAGCACCTTGTACTCAAAGCATCAAGGAGGCTATACAGTAAACTCA
>VWZI01016066.1:9407-24521 GCA_013396835.1 Psilopogon haemacephalus | reverse complement strand
CCCTTTGTTTTTTTTTTTTCACTTTTCCAAAGCTCTCTGTTGCTTCTGTTAGGTCACACATCACAGGATGTGAAAGAGTAGAAAGAGACCTCTGGAGATCTCCCACCCCTGCTAGAGCAGGAGCATAGATTCCAGCACAGGTGGCACAGGAACACATCCACAGAGGGCTCTAGAAAGGCTCCAGAGAAGGAGACTCCACAACCTCTCTGGGCAGCCTGTGCCAGGGCTCTGGAAAGGCTCCAGAGAAGGAGACTCCACAACCTCTCTGGGCAGCCTGTGCCAGTGGTCTCTCATCCTTACACTCAAGAAGTTCTTCCCCATGCTGAGCTGCAGCTTCCTGTGCTGCAGTTTCCATCCCTTGCCCCTTGTCCTATGGCAGGGCACAGGTGAGCAGAGGCTGTCCCTGTCCCTTCCTTCCTGACCCCCAGCCCTCAGCTCTTGAGAGACATTGCTCAGATCCCCTCTCAGCCTTCTCCTCTGCAGAATAAGCAGCTCCAGGTCCCTCAGCCTCTCTTCCCCAGGCAGTGCTGCAGTCCCTGCAGCATCCTTGCAGCCTCCTTTGGACTCTCTCCAGCAGATCCCTGTCCCTCTTGAACTGGGGAGCTCAGAACTGGATGCGATATTCCAGGTGGGGCTTCACCAGGGCAGAGTAGATGGGGAGGAGAACCTCCCTGGATCTCCTGGACACACTCTTCTTAGTGCACCCCAGGACCCCATTTGCCTTCTTGGCCAGCAGGGCACATTGCTGTGCCAGATGGGACAGAGGATATTCTAGTCAAGGTATGTTTGAGGATAGGCATTGTCCATTGTGACAGGTGACCTCATTCCTGACTGCAGCTCCCTGAAGGGAGGTTGTGGCCAGCTGGGCTTGGGCTCTGCTGCCAGGCAGCCAGGGCCAGAAGGAGGGGACAGAGGCTGAAGCTGTGGCAGGGCAGGTTGAGGCTGGATGTGAGGAGGAAGTTGTTGGCAGAGAGAGTGATTGGCATTGGGATGGGCTGCAGGGGAGGTGGTGGAGTCCCCATCCCTGGAGGTGTTCAAGCACAGCCTGGATGGGCAATGAGTGCCATTGGCTAGGGCTGGGGGATAGGTTGGACTGGATGAGCTTGGAAGTCTCTTCCAACCTGCCTGGTTCTATTCTATTCTATTCTATTCTATTCTATTCTATTCTATTCTATTCTATTCTATTCTATTCTATTCCATTCCATTCCATTCCATTCCATTCCATTCCATTCCATTCTATTCTATTCCATTCTATTCTATTCTATTCTATTCTATTCTATTCTATTCTATTCTATTCTATTCTATTCCATTCCATTCTCTTCCATTCAATTCTCTTCCATTCCATTCCACTCTATTCTGCTCTATACTAATGATCCTTACCTACCACTGGGCTTCAGCAAATCGAAGGTGGCAGCAGGCAGCGGTGCTGTACACTGAGGCAGGCTGAGTGTTGCCCATGGACCAGCCTAACTTTGCCCATCAGGATGGTTAAAAACCCAGAGAGTGATTTCTGGAGTTCCAGAGGCTAATGAAAGCAGCATCCCTAAGCAGTGGGAACTTACCTAAGGCAGATCTTGCAGAGCAAACTCAGTGATTACTCCTCTGACAGAAAGTGAGGAATGATTGGATTAGCTCAGAGCAGCAGCTACGATTTGTTTGGCTCTTAATAGAGCATTTGACAGGGAGGCTTTGCAGAAGAGGAATCCAAGCTGCTGAGGGAGCAAACCTGCTCACACAGACTGAAGTGAGCTGGAGGGATGTCAGCGAGGGGGAATGAGGAGTGCCCACCTGTGAGGCTGGGGTGGGGGAGACCTACTCTGGGTTTGCTCAGCTTTTAGTATCTTCAATGATAAACCCTCAGGAAGGAAGGGACAAAGCAGCTCCTGGATGAAATGCACAGGGAGGGACTTGCTCACAGGATGTCAGGGGTTGGAAGGGGCCCAAAGAGATCAGAAGCTTAAGGATGTCAGGGGTTGGAAGGGGCCCAAAGAGATCAGAAGCTTAAGGATGTCAGGGGTTGGAAGGGGCCCAAAGATATCACAGGGTCACAGGGTCAAAAGATGTCAGGAGTTAGGAGAGACTCAAAGAGATCACAGCATGTGAGGTGTTGGAAGGGACCCAAAGAGATCAGAAGCTTAAGGATGTCAGGGGTTGGAAGGGGCCCAAAGATATCACAGGGTCACAGGGTCAAAAGATGTCAGGAGTTAGGAGAGACTCAAAGAGATCACAGCATGTGAGGTGTTGGAAGGGACCCAAAGAGATCAGAAGCTTAAGGATGTCAAGGGTGGGAAGGGGCCCAAAGAGATCACAGGGTCACAGGGTCAAAGGATGTCAGGGGTTGGAAGGGACTCAAAGAGATCACAGGATGTGAGGGGTTGGAAGTCACCCAAAGAGATCCCAGGCTCACAAGCTTATAGGATGTCAGGGGCTGGAAGGAACCCAAAGAGCTCCTCCAGTCCAAGCCTCCTGCCACAGCAGGACCATCCAAGCTAGCTCAGGGCACACAGCAACACATCCAGACAGAGTCTGCGAAGGCTCCACACAAGGAGGCTCCACAACCTTCCTGGGCAGCCTTACCAGCTTGGAGACCAGGATGTGGTGTGAGATGGTGCCAAAGGCTTTGCTCAGCTCCAGGTCAAGGCCATCAGTTGCTGCCCCTCAGCTATTCATGGTGTGACCTGTTCCTAGAAGGCCACCCATGTGTCATCAGCTTGAAGACCAGGAGAGTGCCTCAGCCAGCAACAGCCACCTTGTGCCTTCCTTCTGGGCTGGAGCTGCCTTCTCCAAACCACTGCCTCTGTGACATCTGAAGCCATTTCCTTTTCCCCAGTGATTTCTCCTGCAGGGTTTTCAGCAGATAGATTGCTGGTGGCTGCAGCTCTGGTTGGAGTGTCACAGATCACAGCCCCTTTACAGCAGAGCTGCATGGCACAGCCCTGCTAAAACCCTGAGATACTCTAACAGTAAGGGTGGGGGAATGCAGTTACAAACAAAGTCAGGATGATCCTGAATTCATTCACCACGTTAGGATCACAGAATCAGTCAGGGTTGGGAGGGGCCACAAGGATCAGCTGGTTCCAACTTCCCTGCCATGCCCAGGGACACCCTACCCTAGAATCATAGAATCTGTCAGGGGTGGAAGGGACCACAAAGATCATAAAAGCATAGAATCAGAGTTGGAAGTACCACAAGGATCATAGAAGCATAGAATCAGGGTTGGAAGGGGCCACAAGGATCATAGAAGCATAGAATCAGGGTTCGAAGGGGCCACNGGCAACCCATTCCAGCCTCTCACCACTCTCATGCTCAGCAACTTCCTCCTCACCTCCAGCCTCAATCTTCCCACTCCAGCTTTGCTCCATTCCCCCCAGTCCTCTCACTCCCTGATAGCCTCAGAAGTCCCTCCCCAGCTTTTTTTGTAGCCCCCTTCAGATGCTGGAAGGTCACCAGAAGGTCCCCTGGGAGCCTCCTCTTCTGCAGCCTGCACAGCCCCAACTCTTTCAGGCTGTGCTCAGAGCAGAGTTGCTGCAGCCCTCTCAGCATCCTTGGGGCCCTTCTCTGCACACCTCCAACATGTCACAGAATCATAGAATCATAGAATGGTTTGAAGAGGCCTCCAAGGTCATCTACCTCCAACATCATCCAGATGTATTACAGAATCATAGAATGGTTTAGGTTGGAAGAGACCTCAAAGCTCATCCACCTCCAACATCATCCAGCTGTATTATAGCATCAGAGAATCATAGAATGCTTTAGGTTGGAAGAGAGCTCAAAGCTCAGCCAGTCCCAACCCCCCTGTGCCATAGGCAGGGACACCTCCCACTAGAACAGGTCACTCAAAGCCTCATCCAACCTGGCCCTGAACACCTCCAGGGTGTTCACAACCTCCCTGGGCAACCTGTGCCAGTGTCTCACCACCCTCACTGTAAAGAACGTCCACATCCCTCTTGTCCTAGGAGTCCAGGACTGGATGCATACTCCAGGTGGGGCTGTCCCCTGAGGTGAGACACCACCTCTCAGGGCAGTAAGACATCTCCAGGGTGGTAGCTGTTCCTCCAGCCATCAATTCTCCCATCTCCTTCCAGCTGCCAGGGTAGAAAGAGCAGCGATAGCATCAGTGGATGGCGGCACGGTGACAGTGATGGATGGAGAGTCCCAGACACATATACTGGGGATATGCCTGATCCTCCCAGGCATTTACATAAATTAAGTGGAGAGGCTGCACTCACAGCCTGCTGGAGACAGTGCCTTGATGTCCCTCAGCCAAGGAAGTCTCTCAAAGCTGTGTGCAGTCGTTTATCAGCTGATGTGGTAATTAAAGCAGTGTCAGGCAGGCAGCCCCTGGCAGCCTTCACTGACTACACACTGTGTAAATTCTGGGCTTTTTTTTGCAGGGCCACTGTTGGCTGCAGCCAGGATTGCCTGTCTGGAGGCTGGGAGAAGCTGGTAGGCAGAAATGCAGCTTTTATTTGGCCTACTGAGAGGTGTGGGGGGAAAAGAAAAAAAAAAAGACCTAGAGTCACAGAATCGTAGAAACATAGAATCAGTCAGGGTTGGAAGGGACCACAAGGATCATAGAAGCATAGAATCAGGGTTGGAAGGGGCCACAAGGATCATAGAAGCATAGAATCAGGGTTCGAAGGGGCCACAAGGATCATGGAAGCATAGAACCAGGGTTGGAAGGGACCACAAGGATCATAAAATCAGTCAGGGCTGGAAGGGACCACAAAGATCATAAAAGCATAGAATCAGGGTTGGAAGTACCACAAGGATCATAGAAGCATAGAATCAGGGTTGGAAGGGAGCACAAGGATCAGCCAGTCCCAACCCCCCTGCCATGCCCAGGGACACCCTACCCTAGAGCAGGCTGCCCACAGCCTCTGCCAGCCTGGCCAAAAACACCTCCAGGGATCTGGCCCCAAACACCTCCCTGCAGGGGCAACCCATTCCAGCCTCTCACCACAAGTTCCTCCTCACCTCCAGCCTCAATCTCCCCACCTCCAGCTCTGCTCCATTCCCTCAGTCCTGTCACTCCCTGACACCCTCAAAAGTCCCTCCCCAGCTTTTTTTGTAGTCCCCTTCAGATGCAGGAAGGCCACCAGAAGGTCCCCTGGGAGCCTCCTCTTCTGCAGCCTGCCCAGCCCCAACTCTTTCAGGCTGTGCTCACAGCAGAGCTGCTGCAGCCCTCTGAGCATCCTCGGGGCCCTTCTCTGGACCTCTGAGATTTGAAGCAGCAAAGACCTTCCAGGTGAGTTGGGATTGTCACTTACCTTTGTCAGTGGGACTGGGACAACTAAGAAGCCTCCTTGGCACAGTGCAGCCCTTAAGCTGACAAGCTGCTTACACAGGGTTGGAACAGACCTCCAAAGCTCATCCAGCCCAACCCCACCCTGCATTCAGCAGGGACATCCTCAGCTAGATCAGGTTGCCCACAGCCCTGCCCAGCCTCACCTTGAAATGCTCCAGGAGTGGGGTCACAAATACCTCCCAGGGCAACCTGTTGCAGTGTTCCAGCACCCTCCTGGTGCAGAACCTGCTCCTAGTATCCAACCTCAATCTGCTCTGCTCTAGTTTGAAGCCATTGGGCTTGAGCAACCTGTTGCAGTGCTCCACAACACTCCAGGTGCAGAACCTGCGCCTCACATCCACTCTCAATCTGCTCTGCTCTGGTTTGCAGCCATTGCCCTCGTCCTGTCCCTGCAGCCCTTTGCAAAGTCTCTCTGCAGCCTTCCTGTAGCCCCCTTCAGGCACTGGCAGGCTGCTGGGAGGTCTGCCCAGAGCCTCCTCTTCTCCAGGCTGCACACCCCCAGCTCCCTCAGCCTGTCCTTGTAGCAGAGCTGCTCCAACCCCCTGATGATTTTGGTAGGTTCCCACCTACCCACACGTTCCAGTATGCAAGAAAAAAAACCAACTCCATCTCCACAGCTTCTCTCAAAGGCTCTTGGATCTTTCTCCTATCCTTCAATACCCAGACCAAGCTAAATCCCTTCAGGGGAAGTATTATTATGCAAAGACTAAATGACTTGAGCTCTGCTGAGGATAAATGGTTTGCCTCAAGACACATAGCAAATCAGTGGCTTTGATTTATGCCTGATCTGGCCTGACTGCAAGGGAAGACTCCTCAANGCCCTGAGCTAGCTTGGATGGTCCTGCTCTGGCAGGAGGTTGGACTCAATGAGCTTTGTGGGTCCCTTCCAGCCCCTGAAATTCTATGACTCTATGACCAATTTGGGTCCCTTCCAGCCCCTGACATCTTTTGACTCTATGACCTCTCTTGGCCGCTTCAAACCCCCTGACATTCCATGGCTCTGTGACCTCTTTGGGTCTCTTCCAACCACTGACATCCTATGAGCCTGTGCAGTCTTCAGTCCATTTGCAGGCTCAGAACTCAGCAGCTTGAGTCTCTCCTCTCCATCCAGGAGGAAGCATAGAATCCTAGAATCAGTCAGGGTTGGAAGGGAGCACAAGGATCAGCCAGTCCCAACCCCCCTGCCATGCCCAGGGACACCCTACCCTAGAGCAGGCTGCCCACAGCCTCTGCCAGCCTGGCCAAAAACACCTCCAGGGATCTGGCCCCAAACACCTCCCTGCAGGGGCAACCCATTCCAGCCTCTCACCACTCTCATGCTCAACAACTTCCTCCTCACCTCCAATCTGAATCTCCCCACCTCCAGCTTTGCTCCATTCCCCCCAGTCCTGGCACCCTAGAAAGTCCCTCCCCAGCTTTTTTGTAGCCCCCTTCAGATCCTGGAAGGCCACCAGAAGGTCCCCTGGGAGCCTCCTCTTCTCCAGCCTGCACAGCCCCAACTCTTTCAGGCTGTGCTCACAGCAGAGCTGCTGCAGCCCTCTGAACATCCTCGGGGCCCTTCCCTGCACACCTCCAGCATCTCCACATCCCTCTTGTCCCAGGGGCTCCAGCACTGGATTCAGCCCCAGAGAACTGCCTGTGGGACAAGACCTGCACTGCCTTTGCATTATGGATTTGACAGGATGAAAACAAACCCAGAACACAGTGAGAACCCTGCCAAGGGGTCTGTGTGTGTGTGTGCCCATGCACTGCTGCTCCTCCTGAATCTGAGTTTTGGGCAAACTACTGCTAAGATTTTTTATTTTATTTATTTTTTTTTTATGATTCTACTGATCTCTTTGCTACCTAATTTTGTAAAGTGTGTCTGATCAGGCTCATTTAATTCATCATTTTTCATTCGCAGTCATTAATCTCTGCCTCTCCCTTTTGAAAGATAATCTGCATTTAATGGCTGTGTTATGTAACAGGCAGCCAGGGAGGGCTCTCCTGCAGCCTTCTCGGAGGGCAGCATTGGGGAATGTGGCTCTGGATTCATCTCTGCATCAAAAACCTTTTATTTTTAACTATTTTTTTTAAGAGGCCCAGAGTGGTTTCAGTTGCCAGGGTGGGGCTGAGCCTCTCAGCACTGCTGTGATTTATTGGTGGGGAGCCCCTGAGGAGCAGGACTCAGAATGGTGTTAAGACCTGATGAAGCACAAGGAAAAGGCTAAGGGCAGGGATCAGTTCAAATTAAATTCTTTGCTTTACCTCTTCTTGCAAATTATCACTCACCCTGAAGTCTTCCCTCTGACAATCACTGTGCTAAGATGTGCTGATCCAAGGGCAAGGTCCTGCAGCTGGGTGCAGGCAATGGCAAGCAGCAATGCAGGCTGGGCAGGGAGTGGCTGGAGAGCAGCCCTGAGGAGAGGGACTTGGGGGTGCTGGGGGAGGAGAAGCTGAAGCTGAGGCAGCAGTGTGCACTTGCAGGGCAGAAAGGCAAGCAGAGGCTGGGCTGCAGCAGGAGCAGTGTGGGCAGCAGGGCCAGGGAGGGGATTGTGCCCCTCTGCTGTGCTCTGCTGAGAGCCCACCTGGAGTAGTGCATCCAGTGCTGGAGCCCCTGGGACAAGAGGGATGTGGAGATGCTGGAGGTGTGCAGAGAAGGGCCCTGAGGATGCTCAGAGGGTTGGACTGGATGAACTCTTTAGGTCCCTTCCAGCTCCTGACATCCTTTGACTATATGACCTCTTTGCATCCTTTCTCAACCCCTGACATTCCATGACTCTGTGTTCTCTTTGGGTCCTTTGCAGCCCTTGACATTCCATGACTCCATGATCTCTTTGGGTCTGTTCCAACCCCTGACATTCCATGACTCTATGACCTCTTTGTGTCCCTTCCAGTCTTGACATTCCATGACTCTATGACCTCTTTGTGTCCCTTCCAGTCTTGACATTCCATGACTCCATGACCTCTTTTCATCCCTCCCAAGCCCTGAAATTTTATGACTCTATGATCTCTTTGTATCTCTTCCATCTCATGACCTTATATGACCTCTTTGGGTCCCTTCCATCTCATGACATTCCATGACTCCATGACCTCTTTTCATCCCTCCCAAGCCCTAAAATTTTATGACTCTATGATCTCTTCGGATCCCTTCCATTTCGTGACATTCCATGACTCCATGACCTCTTTTGGTCCCTCCCAAGCCCTGAAATTTTATGACTCTATGATCTCTTTGTGTCCTTTCCATCTCATGACCTTCTATGACCTCTTTGGCTCCCTTCCATCCCCTGACATTCTATGACTCTAGGATGTCCTTGGCTCCCTTCCAGCCCCTGTGACCCTGTGATCCTTTGCTTCCTTCTGCACCCTGTGATGGAGAATGTGGAGCTTGATCCTTGGCTTGCAGCAGGGCATCACTTCCTTGCAGTGGAGCTTGGCCACGGCTGCATTAATTCCTTTTAGTGTAATTAGACCATTAAACCTGACTCATCAGCACTATTTCAACCACTCATTATGGCTTTTTTTTTTGTTTCTCTCTTTTTTTTTTTTTTCCTCTGGCTGTTTTTCCTTCAATTGATTAAACCTGCAGTAATCAAGACCCTTGCATTTCAGAGCTAGCACCACTTATTTTGAGCACACTTCATTGTTAGTCCTGATCAGTTAATAAATATCGAGCGGGAGAGCTGCTCCAAAAGCATCCACCAAATCCAATGCCTATTAAAAAGAAAAGAAAAAAAAAGAACTTTGGGGAGGTTTGCATAGCTCTGCTTCCAGAGGATAAGTAGAAATTGGCAATTAACCTGAGGAGAAAAGAATTAGGACGATGCCCGCTGAGCCCTGTTGAAAATGGAAGTGGTTTTGCCCCAACAAAATGCAGAGAGAAATTGTTCTGGTGGAGCCACAGAGACAAAGGAAAGAAGAGAGAAGAATGGATCCTGGGGGGGGTGGGGGAGAACAAGATAATGATGCAAGATGTGTGGAATCATAGAATCAGTCAGGGTTGGAAGGGATCACAAAGATCATAGAGACATAGAATCAGGGTTGGAAGGGTTCAAAAAGATCATAGAAGCATGGAATCAGGGTTGGAAGGGATCACAAAGATCATAGAGCCATAGAAACAGGGTTGGAAGGGACCACAGAGATCATAGAGGCATAGGATGAGGGTTGGAAGGGATCACAAAGATCATAGAAGCATAGAATCAGGGTTGGAAGGGATCACAAAGATCATAGAGGCATAGAAACAGGGTTGGAAGGGACCACAGAGATCATAGAGGCATAGGATGAGGGTTGGAAGGGATCACAAAGATCATAGAAGCATAGAATCAGGGTTGGAAGGGACCACAAAGATCATAGAGGCATAGAAACAGGGTTGGAAGGGACCACAGAGATCATAGAGGCATAGGATCAGGGTTGGAAGGCATCACAAAGATGATAGAGGCATAGAATCAGGGTTGGAAGGCATCACAAAGATCTTAGAATCAAAGAATCATAGAATCATAGAAGGGTTTATGTTGGAAGGGACCTCAAAGACCATCCAGTTCCAACCCCCTGCCATAGGCATAGAATCACTCAGGGTTGGAAGGGATCACAGGGATGATAGAATCACTTAGGGTTGGAAAGGGCCACAAAGATCACAGAAACATAGAATTATGGAATCATGTAATGGTTTATGTTGGAAGAGACCTCAAAGATCATCCAGTCCCAACCCCCCTGCCATGCCCTGGGACACCCTACCCTAGAGCAGGCTGCCCACAGCCTCTGCCAGCCTGGCCAAAAACACCTCCAGGGACGGGATAAAATGTGTCCACAGGCACTATGAGATCAGCTTGTTTAATTACACTCATAATAGGAAGCAAGAGCCTAATGCTGAAGGGCTGCAAGATTTGTTTTCATAAAAGCCCTTCTGTAGAGAAAAAGAAAATAATTAAACCCTTCAGGGTTTTTTTTCTTTTTGCAGCAAGTGTGGAGATGTGAAGCAGAGCAGGGGTTTGAAGGAATGTCATTACTCTTCATCAGAGTCATTTCATAGAAAATTAGTCTTCCTTTTGCTAAATGTAATAGGCTCACAGGCTCACAGGATTCCAGGGGTTGGAAGTGACCCAAATTGCTCATCTAGTCCAACCCCCTGCCAGAGCAGGACCATCCAAGCTAGCTCAGGGCACACAGCAACACATCCAGACAGAGGCTGCAAAGGCTCCACACAAGGAGACTCCACAACCTCTCTGGGCAGCCTGTGCCACTGCTCTGGGACCCACACAGCAACAGAAGTTGCCTCTTGTCTTGAGCTGCAACCTCCTGTGCTGCAGCTTCCATCCATTGCTCCTTGGCCTATGGCAGGGAGCAGTGAGCAGAGCCTGTCCCCCCCCTCCTCACCCCCAGCCCTCACACACTTACAAACATTGATCCAATCCCCTCTGAGGCTTCTCTTCTGCACACTAAGCAGCCCCAGCTCCCTCAGCCTCTCCTCCCCAGCCACTGCTGCAGTCCCCTCAGCATCCTCACAGCCCTCCCCTGGACCCTCTCCAGCAGCTCCCTGTCCCTCTGACACTGGGGATCCCTGCTCACAGTGTGAGAAAACACGATATATTAACTCATAATTTGCCATTTTGACTGCAAAGGAGAATTGTTTGCGTGTGCTGCTGCTTCTGAAATACAATAAAACATTGTTCTTGTAGGCAGAGAATGGGATTGAAGATTAGATTAGACTTTAGCAAGGCTTGGGAGGGACTATGGACAAGGTGTTGTAATGAGAGGATGAGGAGGAATGGGCTTGAAGTGGCAGAGGGGAGATTGAAAGTGGATGTGAGGAGGAAGTTGTTTGGAGTGAGGGTGGTGAGACACTGGCACAGGTTGCCCAGGGAGGTTGTGGAGCACAGAAGCACAGAATGGGATCAACGATCACATTGGGTGCTTCTGTGCTCCACAGCCTCCCTGGAGATGTTCAAGTCCAGGCTGGATGAGTCTTTGAGCGACCTCTTCCAGTGGGAGGTGTCCCTGCCTATGGACAGGGGGGTTGGAACTGGCTGAGCTTTGAGCTCCCTTCCAACCTAACCCATTCTGTGATACTGCTTGCATGTGAGTTGCTCAGGGAGAGCCATTTCTGGCCACAAGCCTTTCATAGAGGCTCTGAACTAATGATTGGACTCAATGATCCTGAAGGTCTTTTGCAATCTAAGAAATTTTGTGATTCTGTGATTCTACAATTCTGTGATTCTGTGATTCAATGATTCTGTGATTCTGTGGTTCTGTGATTCTAAAATTCTATGATTCTGTGATTCTAAAATTCTATGATTCTGTGATTCTGGGGTTCTTTGATTCTATGATTCTATAATTCTGTGATTCTGTGATTCTAAAATTCTGTGATTCTGGGGTTCTGTGATTCTATGATTTTATGATTCTGTGATTCTATAATTCTATGATTCTGTGATTCTATCATTCTATAATTCTATGATTCTGTGATACTAAAATTCTATGATTCTGTGATTCTAAAATTCTATGATTCTGTGATTCTGTGGTTCTGTGATTCTATGATTCTATAATTCTGTGATTCTGTGATTCTAAAATTCAATGATTCTGTGATTCTGGGGTTCTGTGATTCTATAATTCTATGATTCTGTGATTCTGGGGTTCTGTGATTCTGTTATTCTATACTTCCATGATTCTATGATTCTGTGTCTATGATTCTTTGATTCTCTGATTCTGTTATTCTCTGATTCTGTGAACAAGAACTACTCAATTCACCAAATCACAGGCTCAGGGAGGTTGGAAGACAGCTCCAAGCTCATCCAGCCCAACCTCTCACCCAGCCTTATCCAATCGACCAGACCCGGGGCACTAAGTGCACCATCCAGGCTTTTCCTAAGCACTTCAGAATGACCACCCCGTGAAGCCAGACTACTTTAGACTGGAAATACAAGCTCAGGATTGTAAACAGCACATGGGAAGTGCCTGTGAGCAGCACCAGAAGCTCCTGGGCTGGGAGGCAGGGTGCGGAGTGGCATCAGCTTCTTTGTCCTGTTCTGAAAGCTTAAAGCTATCTCTAATAACACTTGCATGGCAGCAGTGTGAGCAGGCACTTTGATAGGGAGCCAGAAGGAGTTCTTAAATGAGGGAATTATCATAATTTTGATGGTGCTTTGAAGTGCTCCTCTGATCAGGCAGTGGCTGCTCTTCCCACAAGAGCTCCAAGCGCCGCCGCTCCTGCTGCTCTCTGAAGATAGCCTGGCTGGAAGCACAGCACCAGGGGTCTGCAGCAGCTCCTCTGAGCTCTGCCTGCCTGTGACACAGCAATGCAGGCTGTCAGGGGTTGGAAGGGACCCAAAGAGATCATACAATTGTGGGATATCAGGGGATGGAAGGGATCCAAAGAGATCAGAGAATCGTGGAGTATCAAGGGCTGGAAGGGATCCAAAGAGATCAGAGAATCATATAATGCCAGGAGCTGGAGGGGATCCAAAGAGGTCATACAATCATGGAATATCAAGGGTTGGAAGGGAACCCAAAGTGATCAGAGAATCATATAATGCCAGGAGCTGGAAGGGATCCAAAGAGGTCATACAATCATGGAATATCAAGGGTTGGAAGGGAACCCAAAGTGATCAGAGAATCATATAATGCCAGGAGCTGGAAGGGATCCAAAGAGGTCATACAATCATGGAATATCAAGGGTTGGAAGGGAACCCAAAGTGATCAGAGAATCATATAATGCCAGGAGCTGGAAGGGATCCAAAGAGGTCATACAATCATGGAATATCAAGGGTTGGAAGGGAACCCAAAGTGATCAGAGAATCATATAATGCCAGGAGCTGGAAGGGATCCAAAGAGGTCATACAATCATGGAATATCAAGGGTTGGAAGGGAACCCAAAGTGATCAGAGAATCATATAATGCCAGGAGCTGGAAGGGATCCAAAGAGGTCATACAATCATGGAATATCAAGGGTTGGAAGGGAACCCAAAGTGATCAGAGAATCATATAATGCCAGGAGCTGGAAGGGATCCAAAGAGGTCATACAATCATGGAATATCAAGGGTTGGAAGGGAACCCAAAGTGATCATAGAATTGTGGAATGTCAGGGGATGGAAGGGACCCAAAGAGATAAATAGAATCATATGATGCCAGGAGCTGGAAGGGATCCAAAGTGATCATAGAATCATGGAATGTCAAGGGCTGGAAGGGAGCCAAAAAGTCATAGAATCATGGTATGTCAAGGGCTGGAAGGGAGCCAAAAGGTCATGGAATCATGGAATGTCAAGGGCTGGAAGGGAGCCAAAAGGTCATGGAATCATGGAATGTCAAGGGCTGGAAGGGAGCCAAAAGGTCATGGAATGCCAGTGGCTGGAAGGGAACCAAAGAGATCATAGAATCATGGAATGTAAGGAGCTGGAAGGGACCCAAAGAGATCATGGAATCATGGAATGTCAAGGGCTGGAAGGGACCCAAAGGGATCATAGAATCATGGAATGTCAAGGGCTGGAAGGGATCCAAAGAGGTCATAGTCATGGAATGTCAAGGGCTGGAAGGGACCCAAGAGATCATAGAGTCATGGAATATCAGGGGTTGGAAAGGACCCAAAGAGATCATAGAATCATGGAATGTCAAGGGCTGGAAGGGAGCCAAAGAGGTCACAGAATGTCAGGGGTTGGAAGGGACACAAAGAGATAAATAGAATCATATGATGCCAGGAGCTGGAAGGGAGCCAAAGAGATCACAGAATCATTGAATGTCAAGGGCTGGAAGGGAGCCAAAGAGGTCACAGAATGTTAGGGGTGGAATAGATCCAAAAAGGTCATAAAATATCAGGAGCTGGAAAGGACCCAAGGAGATCCCAGGCTCAGAGGATGTCAGGGGTTGGGAGGGACCCAAAGAGCTCATCCAGTCCAACCCCCCTGCCAGAGCAGGACCATCCAAGCTAGCTCAGGGCACACAGCAACACATCCAGACAGGCTTTGATTACAGCCTGGGATTCCAAAGGCAGATGTTTGGAGGCTAAATGCACCCACACACTGTCATGACACTGCACTATGTGTTTTTACCCTCTGCATCAACAAATGCTGATCCTCTGATTCTGGTAGGAGATTGCTCCATTGCACTAGAGTTACTTTAGAATAGAGTAGAGTAGAGTAGAGTAGAGTAGAATAGAAAAAATAGGATAGGATAGGATAGGATAAGATAGAATAGAATAGAATAGAATAGAATAGAATAGAATAGAATAGAATAGAATAGAATAGAATCAGGCAGGTTGGAAGAGAGGTCCAAGCTTATCCAGCCCAACCTATCCCCCAGCCCTAGCCCATGGCACTCTCACCCACTCTGTCCCCAGCCTGTGCCACTGCCTGGGCTTTCTGTGAAGTCCTCAAATTTTCAGTCTCCTCTCTCACATTTCAAACCCATTCCTCCTCCTCCTCCTCTCATCCCCAGCCCTTGTCAGTAGTCCCTCCCCAGCCCTCCTGCAGCCCCCTGCACATCCTGCAAGGCCACTCCAAGGTCTCCTGGCAGCCTTCTCCTCTGCAGGCTGCAGAGCCCCAACTCTCTGTGCCTGTGCTCAGAGCAGAGCTGCTGCAGCCCTCTCAGCTGCATCTTGGTGGCCTCCTCTGCCCTGGCTCCACCACTTGCATGTGCTGCTTGTGCTGGGGGCTGCAGAGCTGCACACAGCATCTGGCTACCCATCCTGGTAGGAGCTGCCTGAGCATCAGGATGAGCTCAAGTCCCTACCCAGAACAAAATGAGTGGAGAGAAGAGAAATGAGAGGGCAGGGAGCAGAGGCTCAGCGATGTAATTTTTTATTTGAAAGAAACAGCCTGGCTATTAGTGGGGGGGGGTGGGGG